>PNEQ01115140.1:0-19968 GCA_003012365.1 Medauroidea extradentata | reverse complement strand
TGACACAATATATGTTGCTGTGTCCTCTGCTACCACATTTATGTCGACAATCCTCTCGCAGAGCTTTGATTGTGTCTGGCTTGCCGCCATCTAATACACCAGCCACGTTACATATTAGATAAGTAAGTAGGAAGTACTTGGCCGGCACAGCTTAGTAGATATGACACAATATATGTTGCTGTGTCCTCTGCTACCACATGTATGTCGACAATCCTCTCGCAGAGCTTTGATTGTGTCTGGCTTGCCGCCATCTAATACACCGGCCACGTTACATATTAGATAAGTAAGTAGGAAGTACTTGGCCGGCACAGCTTAGTAGATATGACACAATATATGTTGCAGTGATTGTAAGGGTTGCTGTACCAGCTGCTATGCAAGTCAACAACAAATATTTCCTTACTGTCGCCGCTGTAGTGAATTCACACAGATACGTTAAAATTTTAATTTTGGGAATTTAATTCCAACTGCATTATATGATTACTTGGTAAATTTAAATAGACACTTCCCACTGCGGAAAAGCACGTGCGAAAACTTGGACTAAAGCATGGCATATAGTGTAACACAAGCTGCTGTGAAATCTGGTGAAGCTGTACGCTGATAGCTGCCTTACCACCGGACGTAACTGTCATGGCAGATCTCATACATGTCGGTACATAACATAGCATTATGTAACATTGGCCTGACCTTGCATACTGTTATGTACGTGCAATATTGTCGTCGTGCAAAGTGCTGAACTTTATTTGATGGGAAAGTGCACAGTAGAGGCAGACATAGTGGCATATCCTGACTGTGTTGTCTTCTCTTGAAGGGAAACTAAGTAGTACTGGGTTGCATCGCCAACATCGACGGTATTACAGATTAAACCAATGAACCAGAACCTGTAATAGGATGAGAAGTTTCTATGGCGCATAGCGATGAATCATGATGTACAATAAAAGTGTTGTGTTTACAATAGGAACGCAGTGCAGGAATCGTTCAAAGATCACAGCATGTTTGACGTCAAACATAAGACTTGAGACATGCGACACGATAGTTCATATGTAGTGTAAGCGAGGTCTCACCGCTCGTGTAGTTTTACATTTACAACAATAATAGTATTTATATTAAAACTATAAAAAAAAGGTTATTACATTTTAAAAATTATCTCAAATTGATTAACCAATGAGGACTCTCTAAAGCGGCAAGTAACGTTTTATGATTTCAAATCCGTATCTGCACCAAATTCGCTCTTTAAAAATTCATAAAATGTGCAAGGATTTTTTTTGTACTTTTATAAATTATTGTAAAAGTACAGAGATTTTCTTTGTAAAATCTTTCGTTTATGAAAGTTTGTAACACTGCAAAGGAATTCGTTGTATATCCTACCAACTGTTCCTGTAGTGTTACAAATTTTTGCAAATGTAAAAAGATTGTTCCGTGCAAACTATTTGGTATTAAAGTTACATGCATTTTAAAAAGTTTAGAAAGAATGTGTAGTCTGCCAAAGTCATAGGTTTGTGGAAATTACGTAGTTATTTATAAACACGTCATGTGGGAAGCATTTTTCTGGAATAAATTGGATTTTCACATTCATTGCATGCTTAAAATTGTAAAAAGTTGTATCACCTGACTGCACATTAAAAGTAAACAAATAAAAGAAGCAGCTAGCATGTAAGTCAAGTTGGTCAACTGGTAAGATGTGTGGAACCTAAGTGCGAGGATATGGGTTCGAACCCGAGTGCCTACACCAAGTATTTCCTCAAATCACTTTCACGTAAACTCTGTTTATTCTAAAGTTATTTACTAAGTAACTTTAGTGTCGTTATCAAAATAAAATGAGTGAAGTTTTGTTTTCCCTTAATTGCAAGTACAAATATAAGTGTATACCTTGTAGTTTTGCAAATATGTTGATTTGTATATTTTGTTTACAAGAACCATTATAGTTTTACAGGTAATTTCTTTGGCAACTGGGTTCCAGAGGGTTTTCTTTGCCAAAATACAACAAATAATAAAGTTTACGCTGTTATAAATAGGCCTACAGTTCAAACATCTTTGTTATGTATTTGTAAGCTTACTGCAAGGTAAGGTATTTTACCTGAGAACTATGGGTACATATCTGAAGTAAGTATTACTAAAGAAGATGGTTGGTGATACTTCGCATGGCCTGTGTGTCCACTCATGGTCGTGTGACGTCACCAGGCAGGGGTAAGTACGTCAGAGAAATATACCTGCTACACTTAGTTTATTATAACTTGAGACTACAATGTGATAGTCTCAGGCTATATAAGATGGTGTAATATGTGTACTGCCCGCGTATTCTCCGTAGTGAACTGCGCCTTGTTGATTGGCAGATGTTTGTGTGGTAGGGTTTACCGATCTACAGACCAATCACATACTAACTATACAGTCATAAATGAATACATCACATCGCAGCCTAACAAAGTCAACTCTACTCCCTACACACAGTATTGACATGATGTAACGTAACAGTGCAAATACAGAATGTGGGGTCTACTCTACACGAGTGTGAAATGGTCGGCTTTGAAACACACAACACGAAGGGAAGTAAATGGCATGTCGGAAGTGTCAAAGTGTCGTAGTAATGTACAACAAGTATACTACACATATTACCAGTGACATGGCCTCTTCCAGTACTGCTCTCTCATTGGTCACGCTCGCTCGACGCAGAGCAAACACGAGTACAAAGCAAGCCACTTAGAACCGCCCTGCCTTACACCCTCCCCTCCTGCCAATTGAAAAGTTTCAGGTTAGAAAAGTTTAGAACGCTGTTTACTTTGCACAGAGGCCTGGTGCGACTTGGAGTTGCCCCAGGGGGATGTGGGTGGGGGGGGGGTCGCAGGGGCAAAAGAAATCTTATGTTTGCCGTCACTGGGACGTTTCTGGACGTGGTGCAGATTTATTTGCCGCTGAAAGCTTCCTGCGCCCTCCCCTCCTAGCACTGGAGATAGGGGAGGGTGGCGCCTGGACGCCGCACGCTGATTGGTTGTCGCAGGGAGGACGTCACGCGCACGCTCACACAACGACGCCTGGCGACACTGGCGCTGCGTGGAGGGGAGCATAACCCTCCCCTTCTCCTCTCTCCTGATCTCCTAGGCTCGCAGCTTCTCTTCATCTCTAGTCCCGACAACTACTACTTCCTTCAAGTCGACCACATTTAACCCCAACAAATACTGTTTTCTTCAACGTATTACATATCTGATACACAAAGAATGACATTTCTGAAGTCCTAGGTAGGTTCTTTTCTTTCCAACCGCTAAGCATCATCCCGGTTCGTGTCAAAACAATCATAAATGTTAACTAATGAAGACAGTGTATAGATAGCAAAGTATTTAAAAGTTAAGGTAGAAAGTCATTAGACTTACAAAATATCCTATATGTATATGTTTGACGAGATGATGTTACAATTTATTCTCAATAGCCTACATTTAAATTGTTACTTAAAAATGGAGCACAGTGTACGTAGAAAACCTATTGTTTTGTTTGCTACATATATCAGATAGGCTACAAAAATAACGTATAGCAACATTTGATAACAATTAGACGTAGCGTGTGGCTCGACAGACGCGTGTTTGTGGATACTAAAGCAGTTTCAGTAATAATAATACTTCCACGTGACAATATATATATATATTCATAGGCTATATATATATGATACGCCAGCGACAAAACACATAACATAGGCCCACCACCAGATTGTCACATCTACAAGATGCAGATACCTCTTATGAAACAACTTTACCTTACGTAGCATCAGTTATAAGTTGCCATAGACACGTTACCATACACATTACAGTAATAGGTTTTAATCAATACATATTTTTACTTTAACTAAAATTGTTGTTGACATGTCTGTTGAATTTTTGCGCTATTGAGTGGTAAGGGGCCATGTATTATGTCGTAATATTTGCCTTCAGCGACAAAGCATAGTTTAATGGCAATACAAGCCCAGCATTGCTCGTCAAACAAAGGGTTTATTTAATGTTCCTGGGTCAATTCAGCGACTCTCAGTTTCCCTGAACACGTTCAACACTTGCTACAACTGTGCACTCTATGATTGGCTGTTGCATTGACATGTCGTACAATCATTGTAATCATGCAATATGTTGTATTACTGCATGTGTGTTTGTCTGTACTTCATGTCGAAACTAAGGGAAGCAGTGGTGTGTGGAGATGTTGCAATGTAAGCCGTGTTTGTTCTCAGCTGTACCTCTTCAACTCGCCAGTCTCTCAGGCCTAGTTGTGCAGTTAAGGTCACGCAATGTGTATAACGTAGCTGGGTCGTGATTGGTCGGTACTTATTGGTTCCTATGGCATGTATCTAGATTGTACAGCACTGAGCAAACACCGCCTTACCTAGCAACCATACTACGCCACTGAAGGGAAATTCAACCCCGCAACCACAGCAAAATATCAGCATGACTCTTCGACCATGAAACGCATTGCAAGTTAATAATTTAACATTAACAACTTATCAATGTTATCCTTAATTCCGCCTTTCTTTGAAGTACGGGTTGTTGATTTTTACTAGCGTTGTTGTATTCCTTCTGATTAAGACTGCGGTTAGCGCATAATTCATGTTGAAATTTTACTTCGGTTCCCCCCTTCCTGTATTTGAAAGTAAATAATAGAAATTTTTTAATTGTGAGCTGGTGCAGGAGAATCTAAATCAGGAACTAGGACATATTAATTGTTATGCGCGTTATGTGTAAGTATGTAGTCTATGTATGAAAGTGTGTTTATATATGCACAAATATCAGCACTAGCATAACCCGTCCGACGTTGCCTCCCTCCCCTGCCCAGTGCTAGGCAAGACACTATGAATGCAGTTACGTGCCTATGTTTCACGTAATAGTTGTTGCGAAACTGTTCTCCGTGTTCAAATATCTATGTATATCAATTTTCATGGAGATTGGTTAAACGGCGTATAAGTTGATGCACTGCAGAGTCATCTACTGGCAAGTTTGAGTAAAATGGATGGCATAAAACACTTCTCCATGGAAAAAAATATGTACATGTGCCTAACTTCATGTTGATCGGTCAGACTGCGTCTGAGTTTATTTATTACATACATGCAAACTATATACTAATCTACATTACATATGTATACATATCCATGCTAAATAGAATTTCTTCTCTATGATGGATCAGGTTCAATGGTAACTGCTTGAAAAGAAAAGTAATCTGCGTGACAATTTTGAACCGATACTCCTACCACATGAGAATTTCTGTCAAATTGTATTCCTATACTCTACAGCTTAAGCATAAATCTACATTAAAAATTGTATTTTACACACACACACCTATATGTGTGTGTAGTTCGGCAACACTGCACGTAAATTTGTCAAGAAATTGTAGCATTGAAAGGGAGTTCGGATAACTTAATTCTTCAGTATTTTAAGTTATGAAAAATGAAAATGTTTACATTATATTTAATGTTCAGCTATTAAAAATAACAGGTGACAAAGTAATGTTTGAAATGTATTTATTGGTAAGTAGTTATACATTTGTTGGAGACTTAAACTGAGCATACAGTAAGTTGATTGATAGGTCGTGTGAAGAGCCACTTATACAACACGTAGGTATAATATGCTCAGACACTTGCTACAGCGGTTATATCTAGACTGGTGTGAGAAGAACAGAGAGAACACGTGACTCTCAGAGGAGCTAAACTCAGTTGGCCGGGTCTGACTGCGACCTGACCCCAGACCCCAGACCCTAGACCCCTCACACCGGTAGAAAGTCTTTAAATTTAGTTTCCCTCCCCTCGTACATCTGTAGCTCGCCACCCACAGCACAAACTCTCTTCTTCCACTCTTAGCTTCCGTTATCCCTCGCCTCACTCCGCCTCCTGCATCCTCCAGTGCCTGCTTCTTCTACCCTAACTCGCCGTATTTCCCAAGTGATTCGCCCCTCCCCTCCTGGACTGGCACTCTCTGCGTCTTCAGGGAGAACTATCAGGGCGAGAGCACTTGCACTGCCCTAACAGCGGCGTTTTATAGATTTACCTGCTCACTTGTGTCCCCCGCCCTTGTATACTTCCTTCCTACCCTCCACACTTCTCCTGTCTGCAAGCAACAACTACATACATGCACTTTGTCCTCGACACTACATCAGTTCCCACGCCTCGTCCATACAGCGCACAATTGTGCTCATTCCACACAGCGTCTTCGTCAGTACATGTCGCAAGCAAGTATAGTTTACGCTACATGCAACTAGAATGTTTCCTTTCATGACCAATATTTCAAACAAGCACTCGCTGAACTTATTTCCCCACGTAACGCAACTTTATATGCGTCAGAACAGTTGTTTGCGAAATATTTATTTATAAAAGTTGACAAACGTTCGCCGGAGCTGACAACTTCTTCACAGTGAACATTGCAAACTGCTAAGCTAGATTCACAACCACCACTTGTACGTGTAACAGTAGAAACACCGAGTGTGCATGCTAGCATTCACATCCTCGCGTATCGTGCCTACAGTATGTAATAGAGTTGATCAACTTTCTACTTCCGAGGTAAGCGTACGCTAAGTGCTGGTTGTGAATGCAGCATGTGCAAACGTAAGACTCGATTAAATATTAATTTACATTGAGAAATAGTTTATCTTGTGGTACTAATTATTTAATTCGCTTCGAAAAAAATTAAATGACTGTAATATATACCGCCACTTTGTTATGACATAAACAATATCCACGCATGTCTAGACTAAATTTCTAAACCTTACCGTACGTGCGTGTGTTCGTACGTATGTTAAGTGTTGTTGTGAATCCAGCTTTAGAATGCACGGTACTGGGTGTCATCCTTGTAATTATGCAAGCCTTCACGAACAGAACCAGTAGAAACAGCGTGTAACCACTGCTATAACCATCAGTTAAGTTAACCAGATCTGAAACACACAGCGACATAATTGTACTGGTAGATAGCAATGTCATACCGTCAATTGTAGATTATGTTTCAATATGTTTGTTTTTATGTACTCCATACTACAGAGTTACTTTGTTTCACTGACCAAACTGTCTACATTTGCTTATACAGTTGCAGATAGTTTCCACAAAACCAGACCACGTTGCATTAATAAGTTAAAACAAAGTTACGGGGCGATTTTATTATAACTATCGGTCCCGTTAATGTTTTTTTTTTAAATAATGATCGTAAAAAGAAATAAACGCAAGGCCAAGCCCATAATCCTATGAATGGGGAACCAGCTTATGCGAGTGAAACAAGCGGTGGCTGCAGATCAAATATCTGACAAGCTGACAAGTACATGAAGGAGAGAAGAACTTGTACTCGCAGAAATCCGAGGACTTTACTTATCATAAATGCCCCAGTATAATCCGATGGTTTATAACAACGAGTTAACTCAATTATGTTCACAAATTGTGAGTATTTTGGGAAACCGTGTAAAGTGTCTTCTCGTATGTATGACAACCAGTACGAGCTGTTATTACGGCTGTGTGTGTGGTACAACTGTCTGCGAAGTCTGAAGTCTAATGCAGACGAGCATATCTGACCAGCTGGCCTTCAGGCAACACGCGAGCTGCCATAACAGCTCATTTCCTGAAATAAAACTTGCTGAAGTAGAGCAATCAGATTAGAAAAAATTAAACGAACTTCCGTTGTTCTTAACTGCTGTCTTATCTCATCGCAAAATCTTCTCGAGTAAAATAATTCCCTCTTGGCACGACGGTAAAAACGCAGTAGTTATTTCCTAAATGTACGACAGCACTAATTTAACTTAACTTGATATCGTGACTAAGGGGTGCGTCTGTCACAATTCAACTGTTCACAGCACTGGGACTGGATATGGAACACGTTGGGGTACAAAGCATTTTGTTTAGATGAATAAAAAATCACACAAACATTGTTGTGCCATAAAATCCTCTAAAACGCTGCAGAATGGGAAGAACGTTATGATTAGACAAAGATAATTTCACTCGGAACAAATTATCATCATACTTTTAGTATTGGCGAACAGAAATTCGTATTGGTGCATTCAAGATGGAACACACACAAAAAACCTGGATGGTTACTAACTAACTTGAAACCTAGAATACAGTATACTTTGCTGCGATTTATCCCCCTCCTTCCTTTTCTCTCACTCAAAATATGTTATAAGCGGTTCTCTGTTATGAAGGCACTTTTGAAGTCTCGTAATTTCTTTCTTTCAGGTAGTTTGTAACATCGTGCCAACTGTCCGTATATAAGGGGAAATTAGTTTAACATTCTAGCTATGGGATATTAGCTGACATTATTATGACTCAGCAGACCATGAGCAGAAACATGTGCAGTTACTCTGCATACTCGTATCTTCCCAGCAAGTGATAGTTCTGTCATGTATGAGACATCTGCTCTAGTGTGTGGTGACTGTGTATCGCAAGTCAAGTTCCCGCTACAATGCTAAAAGATGTAGTGTGTGGTGACGTAGACACACACACAGTTTGTACTAGGACATGCGACACCCTGTATAAGCGAGCACAGAGCCTGGACTGGCTCCCTGCTCCAGCAGATCTCCCTAGGGATCTGGCAACCATAGGGACACAGCTCGCCTCTGGGACAACACAAGCACTCCTAGCTATAGTCCTTATAGAAACATGAGCTTCACTCTACCCTCTCACTACACATTCGATTTGTTCCCAAATATCCATGAACTATACACGAGGCCATTTTACAATTTGTTCTCTCCCTCCTGTTCCTCTCTCTTTGATCCCCTTCCTTCCTCTACGTCGCCTCAAACACAATGTATGGTTCCAGTTTCTGACCCTTCCTTGACGATGCACAGTAGTGTTGAAACTGCGGACGCTATATATGTATCTCCTCTACGACCTGCATTTCAACTATCTCTCTCCCTCTGGATTGCTTGAGTGAATGTCATGTAAGAAATACGTGTCACACAAATTACGTATGCGTGTTCTTAATATATTTATCATTCCCAACATAATACGACTCCAAAATATCAAACACATCAATATGATTCCACTTAGATGCCTTTTAACGAAACTACACTGTCAACATACAGCACTGATGTTTATGTGTCCAAACAAAGTATTTGAGGTAACGTGTCTTCCATACATCCACGAGATAGCTTACATGGACTAGTTTAGGGAAACGGCCAAATTCACGCTCACTTGACGATTTAAAATGGAAAATACTTTCGACACTTATTTATTTCCGGGCAATGAATTCGTATGGCGAACATTTAATGGTATATTATGTTATCAAGCGAGAAATTTTCGGAAATACTCAACGCCATTTTTTCCAAACGTTTATGAAGAGAAATATTTTTGACATCACTGAAAGCTAAGAACAAGTCTAGAACGACATAAAAGAAAAATAATCCAGGCTTCCTGTTGTAAGAACTGATTTTGATACTGATAAATCATTAAAACTCCATTATCAATTAGGTCAAATCAGAAAATTTAAAATTAATTTATAAATTGAAATAAATATAGACTATACTTCTAATACCAGAGCCACAAACAGACGAAGACAACATAACAGAGAAGAGAGTAGTTAGTGGTGGCAACACAGAGTGCATCGTCAGGCTCTAAACAACGGAAGATGGTGCAGAAATATATTCTCGTCTACGTATAAACTGTGGTTTAGTTGTAAATTCTAGCTACAGAAATGTAAACATTGTCGCAATCTAGTTTAACGTGAATATTGCGAAATTGTTAAGTATCTACTCAATACAGACTATGTTTACTGGATGTTAACCTTCACGGAAGCTTTCATTGGTCACGGAAGTGGAGGAGACTATGATCTCACGAACCATAATTGTCATACATACAAGCACTTTACTCATGCCAGATATCAGCTTTCCCTACAGCCAGAACGAATAAATGTAACAAGTGTTGTTATTTCCGTAAAAACTCCACATGTAGGCCTATAAAGTAAAATTGCTTGAAATTATTTTTTTTATTAGATAGTTTAGAAGTGGAGGTAACTTTCTACCTGTGCCTGAAATTCTGTGCACCCAGTTTCTATCAGTAATAGTTTGTAATGTTTGCTAGGCTAATACTTACTTCTTGAGTAAACGTCACACCGGTTGAGTTTTTTAATTGTGTTAAGTCCTTAAGGGAGCCGCCTACTACGCACTTTAAAAGCATTGCAGTGTTTTACGTGACTATTCCACATGTGCATATTGTGGCAATCAGCTGATAGAAACCACACTTCGAACTAGGATGAATTATCATTGTTAAAACAGCATGCTCATTAAAACACAGCTTCTAAGACCACCAACATAATGCAATGAGCCACTGGCTCGCGCAGGCACGCGACTTAAGGGCCACCTCCCCCCCTTTCCATGTAACCACCGCTACATACAGCCCCGCGGGCTGCTAGGTTTTTCGAATGCGCCCCCCTCCCTTCCACAGCTGCCTGCTCCCGGCGCCCGACCTGCTCGGACAGACTGACGTCACAGAACCGGACTGACGTCAACAGTCTTTCGAATGAGTGGGCACCTGTCCATCACCACTTGACAGGCATTCAGCTCGGGCGTGACTGGGTGTTACCGAAACGTCGAGAAGGTTCAACTTACGTCACCCAGCCCTGTCGGCAAACTTAGAGAATGTTCTGAATGTCGACACAAGTACTATATAAGCAGGCTCGTTGCGAGCCGCGGAAGTCTCTGATCGGCGATTAGCCAGTGATTATGCGCGGCGAGTGGACGAGGGAGACCAGCGAATGAAGAGGAGGCTGTGCTACTGTGGACAAAGGTGACTTTCCTGTAGTGGTGTGAGTACGTGTGAGTGGACGAACAAGTTTAACTGTATGTAGTGGTGATTGGCGAGACATTCCTATGTAGAGACTGTGCGACTGGAGAACTGAGGGAGATAGACATTTTATTAGCCAGTATGAAAATAGTAAATTAGACTGTTAGTTACGTAAACTGTACATAATATCTATATATGTTTATTTATAGAGAGTGTATTGCAAGTATTGTGTAATTAATGTAGAGTGTATATTATATTAGTAACCTAAAGTTTATTAATTTTATTTAATTACGTAAGCCCTCCATCCCAAGCGAACTAAGGACAGGAAAGTTGTTTCAATACCTAACAAACCGGCATTTCAATCTGCCGTACTTCAATATGCACTAACCGGATGTACAGTACGTGAAGCTAAGATATAAATAAATGTGCAGTGAACTTTGCTACGGACTTTCTACCAGTCAAGTTATATAATCACCGCTCATATTACATAGCAAACATGTGTCTAGGTGTATCTTGCACGCTAGTTCAGTTTTCGGCTCGTTGAGGTGATGTGGCACTTGACGCGCGCTCCAAGGTCGCTCATATAGCTGCGTCTCTTCTAAGCCTCTAACACGCAGGAAGGCGGCACCCTTAAGGGCGAGTGTTAGACAATTGTATTGCATTTTCAGTTTTTTAGCTATAACATCTATTCAAATTGTACTATCAAAAATTTCCTCTTCGGCAAAGCATAGGATATATTCTTAAACTGCTTGACATAAATAATAATGAACTCATTCATTAATTTGTCATGCGGAATCATTGCAAGAGCTTTCTAGAAAGTTAATCTATAATTCTTTGCAATGATTCTGCAAGAGAAATTAATGAAAAGTATCATTATTATTTATGCAAACAGTTTATCAAGAATATGTCATATGCTTTGTCGAAGAGAAACATTCGATAATACACTTTGAATAACTATTAGGTCCATTCTACAATGGCACGGACGGGCTGTGTAGAACCTTCCGAATCGAATATTCAAAACAACGTATGCGTAAACGGATACGCGCACGGAAGAACGTAAGAAGTTCGTCAGCTCCCAACTCGTCCGTGTCCGTAGCTAGGTGCAGCCAATAGGAGAAAAGCAAAGTTTTACGTGGTCCGCTTCCGTGTTACGAGGCTCCGTTCGTGTCATTGTAGAACGGGCACAATGCCTGGAAAACTGCCAATGCAATAAAACACTCCCCCTCAAACCTGGGGAGTGTTAGCTGAGACACGAATGTTATGTTGGAGCTGTGGGCAGGCTGCAGTGTTGCAATCAAAGCTTGTTGTTAGTGGTGTACCTGCACGACGAGGCAAGCGCACTTGTCGCATATCGCCTGGCGAGCCTCGCAGAGTGCGTGTCGCTTATCACAGGCCGCGGTGTCGGCTAAACCGAAACAAAATGCAGTTAACGGTTAATTTGGCCGGGCGATCAGCGGGCCACGCTAACAACCTAGCAGGGGCAGACCCCCTGCAGGCGGGGGAGGGGAGGGAGGGCAAACAGCAGGGTGTAAGACTAGTCGTGGACGTCATAGTGATCACGCGATCCCTTGGCCGCTACTGTACGAGGCACATGCGCATTACACAGCTCTCGCCAAGGCAGTCCGGGTTCCATCCCCGGTCGGGCGGTCCCTGGACTTCCGCATGTGAGGATCGTGCAGGACGAAGACGTTGGTCGGCGAGTTTTCTCGGGGATCTCCCGTTAACTCCACCCCTTCACATCTGCGCTGCTCCACAATGTCATGAAGACCTATATGCTAAGCGCTGACAGAAGTCTCTCACTCACTCGCTGTTAATGGTTATTAGCACTATGCCTTTGTAGCTAACGTTTCTCATTTAACCGTACCAATCAGAATAAGGTTTCTTCGCTAGTATACGTCTGTGATTTGCAGTAAAACGTTACGAAGCGAGATAATTAAAAGTCAAGCAATCATTGACAAACCAGAGCTGCATATTTACACATATTTCTCTAGGAAACTGTAATATAATCCTAGACGCAGGTCTACTAGAAAACCAGGAGCTGGTTATATCCTATAAACCTCTGGTGTGAGACTGACAACTGTACAAAGAAACTGACAACAACCAATGAACAGAGCTCAGGCTAGAGTGACTAACCTGGCATCTACAGTACAGTGTACGTCATAATCTAATGACACTGCAGCATGTACACATCTGTATAAGCCATATCAGAAAGTAAAGCATCCGTGAAACCTGTAGCGTGAATGTTGGTGTACGGAACCTTTGTTCCAGCGAGTTTGAGACAAAGCTTGTGAAATATATATACATCACGGTCTCATTTAGCAAACTTGCCAAACTGTTGTGATGTTATCTACAAGCTCTTTATATTGTCGGCGAATGTAAAACACTCGGCCAGGAAATTTCTCAACGGTAAGTTTTACCTTGAGTTTGTGGACTGGTGACGCTAATTACTTGAGAAAGTGTAGATTTCTGCCAATTAAAAGTGCGATAAATGAGGGAAGTACGCAACATGATGCTCGTTTACCTCCAGAATTCTTGAGCGTGTTGCTCAGGGAGAAAACAGCAGGTTGGCAGGGAAGATGGTTATTTCTTTAATTAATCAGACCTGTGGTCTCATCATTGAGAGGGTTTAGCACGTAGCCACTTCCTGTGAGCAGCAGACTTCCTGCTAACAACCACACGACAGACATGCACAACTGTGTGTCTACATGCATAACCTGGCTTACTGCATCGGCCAAGTTCATTGTGCGGTCCACGAGAACTATCCGTGCATCGGTCCATGGTATATTATTAACTATTGGTTCACGCTGTGTTTGTATATTCTCCCCTGGGGAATGAAATACGCTAAATCATCAAGCAAAATAATTATTTAGAGAGAGAACGTCACACTGAACAACGTGTTAACGTATTCGGTAAAGTATTACTAAATATGGGAAATATCGATAGTAAACATAAGTTTGTTTTACTGAGGGTTTATATTTTAAAGTCCACATTATTTTCTCTGCAAATGAGTACACGGTAGTTTGATTACGTTTTACGTTACATTTCTCAACTGCTCAGTTTATTTTGAAAAATTTGCAAGACTTGTAAAATTCACCGATAGATGTATGAGTGTGCTAATCCGATGCTCTGAAATGTTAACAAGTCGGTGTATGTATTCACTAGCACTCAACCATAACTGTACTTCCACTAATGTTGTATGTTCGCGTGGCATCCACGTATAACACTTGCTACTGCGCGTACTTGTGTACAACACAGTGTAGTACAGTGAAGATATGTGGTGTAGTACAGTGAAGATATTTGGTGTAGTACTGTGAAGATATGTGGTGTAGTACTGTGAAGATATCTGGTGTAGTACAGTGAAGATATCTGGTTAGTACAGTGAAGATATCTGGTGTAGTACATTAAAGATATGTGGTGTAGTACAGTGAAGATATGTGGTGTAGTACTGTGAAGATATCTGGTGTAGTACAGTGAAGATATCTGGTTAGTACAGTGAAGATATGTGGTGTAGTACATTGAAGATATGTGGTGTAGTACAGTGAAGATATGTGGTGTAGTACTGTGAAGATATCTGGTGTAGTACAGTGAAGATATGTGGTTAGTACAGTGAAGATATCTGGTGTAGTACATTGAAGATATGTGGTGTAGTACTGTGAAGATATGTGGTGTAGTACTGTGAAGATATCTGGTGTAGTACAGTGAAGATATCTGGTTAGTACAGTGAAGATATCTGGTGTAGTACAGTGAAGATATGTGGTGTAGTACAGTGAAGATATCTGGTGTAGTACAGTGAAGATATGTGGTGTAGTACAGTGAAGATATCTGGTGTAGTACAGTGAAGATATTTGGTGTAGTACTGTGAAGATATGTGGTGTAGTACTGTGAAGATATCTGGTGTAGTAAAGTGAAGATATCTGGTTAGTACAGTGAAGATATCTGGTGTAGTACAGTGAAGATATGTGGTGTAGAAAAGTGAAGATGTGTGGTGTAGTACAGTGAAGATATGTGGTGTAGTACAGTGAAGATATGTGGTGTAGTACAGTGAAGATATGTGGTGTAGTACAGTGAAGATTGTGGTGTAGTGCAGTAAAGATATCTGGTGTAGTGCAGTGAAGATATCTGGTGTAGTACAGTGAAGATATCTGGTGTAGTACAGTGAATATATCTGGTGTAGTAAAGTGAAGATATCTGGTGTAGTAAAGTGAAGATATCTGGTGTAGTAAAGTGAAGATATCTGGTGAAGTACATTGAAGATATGTGGTGTAGTACAGTGAATATGTGTGGTATAGTACAGTGAAGATATCTGGTGTAGTACATTGAAGACATGTGGTGTAGTGCAGTGAAGATATCTGGTGTAGTGCAGTGAAGATATCTGGTGTAGTACAGTGAAGATATCTGGTGTAGTGCAGTGAAGATATGTGGTGTAGTACAGTGAAGATATGTGGTGTAGTACAGTGAAGATATCTGGTGTAGTACAGTGAATATTTGTGGTGTAGTACAGTGAAGATATGTGGTGTAGTACAGTAAAGATATGTGGTGTAGTACAGTGAAGATATATGGTGGAGTACATTGAAGATATGTGTCGCAGTACAGTGAAGATATCTGGTGTAGTACAGTGAAGATATCTGGTGTAGTACAGTGAAGATATGTGATGTAGTGCAGTGAATTTATTTGGTGTAGTAAAGTGAAGATATGTGGTGTAGTACAGTGAAGATATGTGGTGTAGTACAGTGAATTTATTTGGTGTAGTAAAGTGAAGATATGTGGTGTAGTACAGTGAAGATATGTGATGTAGTACAGTGAAGATATCTGGTGTAGTACAGTGAAGATATATGATGTTGTACACTGAAGATATCTGGTGTAGTACGGTGAAGATATGTGATGTAGTAAAGTGAAGATATGTGGTGTAGTACAGTGAAGATATGTGGTGTAGTACAGTGAAGATATGTGGTGTAGTACAGTGAAGGTATCTGGTGTAGTACAGTGAAGATATCTGGTGTAGTAAAGTGAAGATATGTGGTGTAGTACAGTGAAGATATCTGGTGTAGTACAGTGAAGATATCTGGTGTAGTAAAGTGAAGATATCTGGTGTAGTGCAGTGAAGATATCTGGTGTAGTACAGTGAAGATATCTGGTGTAGTACAGTGAAGATATCTGGTGTAGTACAGTGAAGATATCTGGTGTAGTAAAGTGAAGATATGTGGTGTAGTACAGTGAAGATATCTGGTGTAGTACAGTGAAGATATCTGGTGTAGTAAAGTGAAGATATCTGGTGTAGTGCAGTGAAGATATCTGGTGTAGTACAGTGAAGATATCTGGTGTAGTACAGTGAAGATATCTGGTAGTGTGCGTCACTTGTCATGTGAGCAGTACTCATTCTTATATCATAACTGGATGTTGGCATACATCAATAGACTATATGCGCCAACGTTTAGCTATCGGTGTTTTTTTTTTCTGATTTGAAACAGTCTTGCAAATAGTATATTAGACCTATAAATCAAATTTTACAATCAACAAGTTAAGTAAATTACATAAAATATTATGTTATGGAAACATTACCTCTCACAATTCCGAGTGTTTGTTTGTCCTTGATTGTTCCAAGGTATTAATTAGTTTAGTTAATGGCGTCCAAGTGGGAAAACCGTAATTTTATATTTGTATGAAATAGTGTTCGATGTTACCTGGGAGTACAATTTCCTTTATGAAAATAAATTAGCTCAAGCAGTTTTCTGAAACTGGCACTTCAAAGTCAACATTTGCACGGGTTATAGTTCCTATACGCCGCAAAAACCAATTACCATAAATATTTTTTAAAATTCACACTGTTACTACATTTCAAGGGCTAAAAATGTTTGAATATCAAACACAAACGGGTTTGAATTTTAAAAAAGACATTTGTGAAATTTGGAAAAGTTTGCCTCTTTTGCCGGTTTTTTATACACAAATATTTTGCGATGTATTTTAGAACATGTCCAGCAGCAAGTAGTCTCCCAAGTGACGTCAACATAAAATTATGTTGTTTTTTTTCACATCTTGGACGCTCTTAGTAATAGATTATGGGAAGTGAACACAATCCTAAATTCCGTATTAATTTTATTGTTTTATAAGTATGGTATGTTTTAGCAGATAGTACGGAATGTGCGTAATGCAAAGTTGGGTAATTTACTTCCCTGTTCAAATATTTTCGAATAAATCTGTCTAAAACAATGAATCAGGAATAAATGTAAGAAAACTTCAGTAGGATTGGTAACAAAGCCAGCTGACGTAAGCTTGCAACTACTTTGTCTAAATGGCGGGTGAATGTTTAGAAAAATTACTTTTAAAAGATCAATATTGAAGATAGTTACTTCAAACAAAAATGACACTACTAGAAATGTATGGAAGAAAGTTATCTCTTAAGAGAAACACCGTAATTGTTAATACTAAACAGCTATAATGTAGAACTCAATGAAAAATTAATATTTTACTAAAATACAGTAGTCAACATTTAAAAAAAAAAAACTTTGCATCATAATGACTTTTAGGAACTTATACGCAGAATGCATTAGATTAGAAGAGCTTATTTAAGCCTGAAACATTACGTAGTAATTTATTTCAATATCGATTCTCCACCCAAGGCAGTGAAACACGTTTCTCTAAAATTCATTTCTCCAAACATCAGTGGCTTTGGTAAAATATAATTCCCGCAGATTATGTACAAATGTGAGAGCGTGACGTTGAGATAAGTCCTCGTGTGATGCTCTTTTATCCGATGTAGGCAGTATGAGTGTCAATAATATCACTACCCAGGGACGTGATAACTTGTCTGTGATTGGCGGAGGGGGGAAGACTTTACTACACAACACTCGTGCAATGTGACTGGACACTCTGGGTGTGATCGTCTACATTCTCTCCACAACAAATAAACCAATGTTGTTCAGAAATGTAAATGGGGGGAAAGTGGTGTAAAATGTGTGAAAGGAGAAAGAGGGCGAGAGACATAATGTGTCCCCCCCTCCCGCGGCCCGCATGAGACAGTCTGCCACTGAACTGACGCGCCGTGTGTTAGTAGCAGACTATCATACGTGACCTTACAGTATTTACAACAATGCTTGTGTCAAGTGTCAAGTACGACGTTAAGTGAAGGGAATGTTTCTATGTTTATTGTTTTATAATCATATTATTGCTATTTCAATACGTAAAACCACCGCCGCTTTAAGACCTTTTAGGCGCACTAAAATACGTTTCTAATAGAAGTGCCACATTTCTATAAACGTAAAAGTGTTGTTTGAAGTGAGCTTTCTTTTATTTTAATAGATAATTGTAGTGGGAATTATCTGAGCTGTTAGTCGTAAAAGAGAACTCATGAGATTCGCTGTGTCATAGTTGAAGCTGTAGGGCGCGGGCATATGTTTTAGGAAGCTAACCTAGATATATATAGTGATTATAGACCAGAGCTCTGAGCTATGTTGACGACCACATGAACAGTAGACTGAATACACATCTACAGAAGATATCTAACAATCGAGATAAATATTAATTATTTTGTTTTGCTAACACAACCAAGAAATAACTCCATGTAATCATTGGTCATATTCTATCATTCTGACATCTGACTCTTCTATTGACTTAAAGATTTTTAAATAATGATATTGAAGAAATTTTTATTGCATTTTGGGGAAATATTTCATAGTTTAGACATAAATAATACAATGAGCATTCAAGTTCTTACATCAAATACAATTCATTTCTTAAAATGGAAGGGTACAGCTTCTGCGATACTGAGTTTTAAAAAAGTATGTAAGCGCATTGTAACATAATACATGTTTTAGTACCACACTTCGGTTGAAATCTTCAGAATGTAAATCTTCATAATCTATCTCTTTATAATTGGACAGCTACGAAAAGAATTTCCTGACGTTACAAAACGCAAGAGAATAGCCTAATTCATTTATATGTTATAAAGACTACGATAATGAACTAGAAGAGATCGTTACAAAGTAAAAGAGAATGAGATCAGATTAAAAGGAACATGTGAATACCTGCCACGCCAACTATTCTCTAAACAACTGCGATGATATACTTCACCCTCGTATTTGCATATCGCCCAGAAACGGGACGCTATTTATTTTTTAATGTGTGAATAAACAGTGGCTCGCTCTTGAAGTATCTGGCAGGTAACGAGGCAGGGCGTGAACCGTCATTATTTGCGCTGTTTATCGCGTGGGAGAATCTGACAACGTCGCGCGCCCCACTTCCACCATGGCTCCGCCCATGTGGAGGACCCGAACCCGCGACCCTTATGACGAGGCCACTTGTCATGTTTGTGGAGGCAACTTTCCCGCGCTGCTTGTCGCTTCTCACGAAGTCTCATTAGTCAAATACACGCACCTTCTGTCGCCTCACACGTGTAGCTAGTCTGCGTGATATATACTAGGTCGCAGTACTGGAGCTTGATTTACAAGCCTTCTGCTAGTTCACGTCACTGTTCACACTCACACCATGCAGTCTTCCATGTAACTTGTACTTCCTCACACGTGTAGTTGCTCCTTGCGATATATTGTCATGATGCTAAAATTCGGAGTTTCAGTTTTATATTTATTTTGTTTTTCTTCTCATCATTACTCAAATAGGCAGTAAAGTTATTTCGACTTTTAATTTTAAAGAGTATTTGGATTAATGGAAGTAAATTATTTTCAGTTAGGGTTGTGGAGGCTATAATATTCTGTTACAAAATTTCAGGCTAGAGTTTATTTGTTCACAATTCCAGGAAGCAGAGGTTGTTGCCACTGCAGATCTAGTAGATGCCTTGGTGTGCAGTGTCCGGCCACTGCAGCTCTAGTAGATTCCTTGGTGTGCAGTGTCCGGCAACTGCAGCTCAAGTAGATTCCTTGGTGTGCAGTGTCCGGCCACTGCAGCTCTAGTAGATTCCTTGGTGGGCAGTGTCCGGCCACTGCAGCTCTAGTAGATTCCTTGGTGTGCAGTGTCCGGCCACTGCAGCTCTAGTAGATTCCTTGGTGTGCAGTGTCCGGCCACTGCAGCTCTAGTACATTCCTTGGTGTGCAGTGTCCGGCCACTGCAGCTCTAGTCGATTCCTTGGTGTGCAGTGTCCGGCCACTGCAGCTCTAGTAGATTCCTTGGTGGGCAGTGTCCGGCCACTGCAGCTCTAGTAGATTCCTTGGTGTGCAGTGTCCGGCCACTGCAGCTCTAGTAGATTCCTTGGTGTGCAGTGTCCGGCCACTGCAGCTCTAGTAGATTCCTTGGTGTGCAGTGTCCGG
>PNEQ01115139.1:0-14133 GCA_003012365.1 Medauroidea extradentata | reverse complement strand
TTCCGTATTAAATATCGATTTCCTTAATGTGGATTGTAGACATGATACACATATTCAAACGTAAAAGAAGGTGCTTAAAATTATAAAACGTCTAATTTGTATATTTCAGTAACATATTACTTCTCCCTTAAAATATGATTTACTTTATAACTAACGTACCTTAAAATTTGTTAGAAAGCTAACTTGGAGTAAGCTGTACATGCATTTGCAATTGTGAATTCTGAAAGTTTTCCAAACGTTTTTAACTAATTTCTAAAAACGCGTGAAAAAAAGTAAACGAATTGAAGAGTTGTATGACATTTACTATGGATACTTAGCATGTAAAATGCTAATGCATACCCTTAGTACTAAATCTACTGTCAATGCTCAAAACTAAACAGTTACAAACATTTCTGAAGCCTGAAAGTATTCCAAATGTTTTAACAACTATATGGGTAATTTATATGAACTTTAGAGAAGCTGAACAGTTTGAAGACAACTATGTAATATCCACGTAAAATGCGTATGCATACACTAAGTACTAAATAATGTATACTAGTATGCTACCAATGAGATTTTTTTAATGTGTCTTACAATGGGACTTTACAATAAGAATATTTTGGTTTGTGTACAAACGGCATTGCTAATGTTTTATTGACCAAACTAGCGTTGAATGACAGAGTACAATGAACAGAAAAACAGAAAAAAGCAATCCGAGAGGAACTGTAGTTGATCAACACAGCTTTCTTTCTTCCACATAGGTCCTCCATACGTTTCATGTTCGTTTGACTCATTAACTCACTTTCTTTCCCAGCCTCCATCCATGCATAATTGTGCTTATTTACATTTACGTCAAAACTCCAAGTCCCCCTTACGAATCTAGTTATTAGCTAGACGTATTCGCCTCACCATACAACTGTAGGTTAAAATAAGTTATGGGGTACTATAATATTTTGTAAAAAAAATTAAATTCTGTGTATTAACTTTCACATTACATCATGTTTCCCAGCTATTATTAATATTTGGAATTGCACCGGTCGAAAACAGAATCAACTCATTGTTGCATTGTAGGCTACATGTATGCTGTATCAATACATGATATTTTAAGTATTGCACATACATGGGCGTCTCTACGTCCGAATAATGAAAATGACCACTTACACGCTAATAGAAAAAGAGAAGAAACTTGTACTTAAAAGAGGCCCCATTTCTGTACCTGCACAGCAAATAACGCCATTCCAGATAGTGCTTTTACTATATTTTCCCAGTCCCGCCACAAACATTTCTACTGGAGTAATGCTTTTAAATGTTACTTGTGTAGCATTTGTGGTTTATGCGTGTATTATATTAATTAATTAGTGTTTGTTTGTGTATGCACTTACTGCATGTAGGTGTACACGTGAATAGTTAGCTAAGCATGTATGTCGGTAGCAATTTATATTATCTTACTTATAAATATAAGAAGTTACATAATTAAGTTAAATTTATAAATCTTGGTTTTCAGAGAACATTGCATGTTATAGTGCTAAGAAGGCAGTCGATTCATTTCAGGTTAGCCGAGTTATGAGAACAGTACCATCAATAATTTTTTTTTCTGTGGTCTTAGCCTTTTCCGTTTACCTATAACTTCATATATATATATATATATATATATATATATATATATATATGTGTGTGTGTGTGTGTGTGTGTGTGTAAACTCTTATAACATTTAGTAAATTGTCAATTACATAATAACAAATTTCCTTGTAACTTTTTCATAAAACAAGAGTACACAAACTTCAGGAATTTCGCTAAGCAACAAAAGAGGAACTATAAAATGAAATGTTATGCACAAAAACGATATGAAAGGAAAACGTGATTCATGGGGTGCGTGGGAAATAATTAACCAAGTGATTTTGAGTAAACCACAGAGGGAAATTCAAACAGTTACTTACAATAACAGCCGAATCACTTAAAAACAGGAAATGGCTAATGCATTTAATCAATATTTTGTTAATGTTGGCACCATTGTTGCTAGTGAAATATCACCAAGAAAGATATTTTCGCTAACTACGCAATATGTGTGTCCTGATACGTTTTTTACTAACCCAGTATCACTCCTTGAAATAGAACATGTCATTGCTAGTCAAAAACATAAACTTATGTAACAGAAGATTCTCTTCCTAATACATTTTTCATTCGTTGCAAGCAATCTATCAGCAAACACCTTCGTAATTTTGAGAACAAATCCTTTAAACTTAACGATGTCCCTAAAAAAATGTAAAATTGCCAAAGTTGTTCCTGTATTCAAACACGGTAACAAACAAAATGTAAGTAATTACCGTCCCATTTCTATCTCCTATCTCAAAATTTAGTGATGTAAATAACGTTCTGTGAAGCTGCCAGTATGGCTTTCGTCCAAACTCAAGCAATTAAAATGATGCAACGTATGTGGTAGTGCAGACAGAGAAAGCTCTAGGTAAAAAGTATATAACAGTTGGTTTATTTCTTGATTTAAAAATGTAATTCGACACGGTAGAGTGGTAGACCATCAGAATCAATTTAAAAAAAACTGAAGTCAGTAGGCATCCGTAGAGTGACTCTTAATTGGTTCGCCAGTTACTTATCAGAACGCTATCAGTATATTTGTATTTATGGCTGTGACCTGTTGGACCTGTTATGTGATGTACCCCCAAGGGTCTGCTATAGGACCAATTATATTTCTTCTGTACATAAATGACATGCCATTTTACCTCTCAAAGGTATAGGCTACCCATTCTATTTGCATGTGACACTAATATATTCTATACAGGGAAAACTTTAGTTGACTTGCACTTAGATATGAAACAGGATATTTATTTACTGGAAACACGGTTAGCAATAATCATGCTGTCAGTCAGTGTTAATAAAACATTCCATATGTTATTCAACGAGCCTGGTTTATTTGTAACAACAAAAATCAGGTTCCTGATGCACAGTAATGAAGAAATAAAAGAAACTGCAACCATAAAATACGTAGGTATTATACTGGGTCAAAATCTGTCATGGAAATAACACACTGAAAAAAATATGTAAATAATTGCACCAATGGTTGGACTACTTTACAGAGCTAGTAAACTACTTTATCTTGCAGTGCCAAAAACAATTTATTTCGCCGTAGTTCACTCAAATCTCTCATAAATGACACACATCTTTCAACAAACTAATCCGCTTATATGGCTTGCATAACAGAGCAGTAAAAGCTATGTATGGTCCTCACCCGTGTACATCGTCTAAATATATTATGTTCTATAAAAGCGACGTTATATTTTATACTTATGTTCATGTACACACAGAACCACCCGCAGCAACCTCTCATTTGAATTTAATAAGTATATTCACAGCTACAACACCAGACGGAAGACTGATTTACGCCGCGAGTCTTCTAGTTCTAAAACATACCGCGTTGATGGAGTAAATAACTGTCTGCTTAAACACTTTAACGGCTTACCAAGTACCTATAAAAGTGCAAAGACTGATAGAACATTATGTAAATTAAAAAAACACATTTTAAGGATTAGGCAAAGTAAATTATGCAGCAACAAAAGTTATTTTCTATTCTCGTCATTAAACTGTGTTAAAAGTCCCGCAAAACTCACGTCTGTACGTATCATTCTTCTATAACCCTATTAATATGAGATTTTGTGTAATCACCAAGTTTATGTTTTTGTAAGAACGCCAATGTATCACTGGAGTATGTCGTTAGCAATGTGTACATTTAATTGTTCAACTTTTACTGTTATCCTAGTCTAGGTTCTACAAGAGCATTTAATGTAATATTACCGAAAGTGATTAGCAATTAATATGTTTAACTATTATTTAGGATGTTATTCAAATAACTTACATAGTTAAGACTCTGTAAGAACATTTACGTAACGTTGCAGCATGTCAGTACGCCATTAACTATGTTTATGCTGCATGGGTACAGCACTTGCTGTTATATTTTTCCTCTTAGTATAAGATATTGTTTATTTACCTACTTAAAGTTTTGAAATTGGATCTAATTTAATATTTCTTTACGTTATTAGCAATGTACATGTTTAATTGTTGTAGCTGTTGCTAGTATATTTTCCTATTAGTATAATATTCAACGATTTTACCTAGCTAGGTACTTGAAAGAACATTTATGAGTTATAACAGTAAGTCATTTACAACGTGTATGTCTGTTACAGCTCTAGCGGTTTTGTTTACCTTTAAGTATGAGATTCTGTGAATTAACCTAGTTTAGGCTTAGCAATGTGAATAATACAATTGTGCAGCTCTTGCTGTTATATTTCCCTATTAATATAGGATATTGTGTATTCTTAGGCTTTGTAAGAGCATGTAGGTAAGATTACAGTACCATATGTTCATATATGTGTGCATGTTTGTTTTCTACAGCCCCTGCGTAGAGTACAATTTTGTGTTCTTGTAGCTTATGTTCTGTAATGTAAATTGGACGATATTATTAACAATGAAGGATGTTTAATTGATGCTGTTGTATGTAACTTATAATTTTTTTTTACTCTTTTATTAATCCCATAATGGTATATCATCGTTGAAACAACAGTTCTTTTATTATTGTTATTTGTTATCTATATTAACTGTATGCAATGGTTGAGTCAGCCAAATGGGAGCTTATATCAAGAGACTGTTAGTAGTATTCTGCGTACTTGGGTATGTTTCTATATTGCATATATTTGTTATACATTGTGATACCAGAAAGCCTTAATTTGCTACTGTATTATAATGAATCTGTCAAGTCTTGCCACTTAAACTGTACTTCCTTCTTAACATGAGCTTTATTTTCGTGGAAGTCAATGAAACTATATTAATCTACATTAATTACCACCGTCTTGTAAGAAGTGCTTTGTTTGTTGATATTCTACATACGTAATTTAATATAAACAAATAATCTTTTTGTAAGTCACTTATTTATTTTAGAGACAGCTGCAGTAATAAAACCAACTAGTAGCTATACATACTTTGTTAGAGTCGTATTTATCATAGCTGAATAGTTTTACGTTTAGTGTGATGCACTAACCAAATGTGGTTGTTTACAATGCCATTTTTAAATACCTTCTTTAATGCTGTTATGTACGTTAGTCACATAATTCCAGTTAATATAAATTCCCAATCTACAAAAGTTGTAGCATAATTTCCTACGAAAGTATCGCAAAAGCTTTCATTTGTAGTTAGACCAGTAAAACAAAATCCAGTTTAAAAAGTATCGTGGCTCGTAGCAGCTGAATATTGTAAATACATTAATGTAATCACTTTGTGTCTAGCGAGCTAAAATAACTGCACCAATATGTAGCTGCTTAACGTGTGGTACATGTTATTTGCAGTGAATGTCTACCGTCGCAAGTGCGCTGAGATCAACATATTGCCCATGCTCAAGGCTTTGTTATGCTACGGCGAACCTTAAAGCGCCTTTTGAACGATAACGGTTGGGCCGAGGCAGTCGATACAACAAGAATCAATTTTGTTACAGAAGTCACATAGCCCAACAAACCTTAGTCAAATGTTCAAATTTCCTGGCGCTACAAATGTTCTATGTACGTAGAGAGTAGCCACCTATGTTATTTTTATAAAGGTGGACGCTAACCGTCAGAATTTGTCATGGATAAAAAAATCCTAAGCAACACAAAGCGATGTTTCGGGCATTATCCTTCCAAGTAATTTAGTTTCCTATATTCTGGAAGAATACAATTTTAAAGTTAGAATTTCAATGTCTTATTTCTTCGTTATTCGTAAGTTTTGATACAAGATGTTTTCTATATCATCTTATTTTTTATCAACTCATCACCTGCCGAAGTTTATCGGTAATGTATGGAAATATCCGGCATAGGTATACGCAAATGTAGCGCTGTTATGGCCAAATATCACAAACTTTAATATATACAAAAATATTTTGTCTAATTTAACCGTAAAGGCTAATAACAATGAAAAAGACGTGAGCATATGTTTGAATTAATAATAAGAATATTACATTTCTTTAATTTAAAAATTCTCAAATATCGGTTGACAATATTTTAAAGCTTTGTTTATTTTAAGCACATATTTATTACTGTGTAAGTTTTACTACATGTGGCCCTTTTTATTTTCTTTTGGGATATACTCTCGAGGAATATATTCACATAATCCATGTCCTTGTACTGGTTACATTTTGTTTGGGTACAAACGAAATACTTCTGGGTAGATATTAGCTTTCAAATCACCAAGTAACAATACGACCTATTTGAATTAACGTCAAAATAAATTGAAGATGTGTTAATAAATTGCAGGAATTAGCTTACTCTTTTGGGATTTTTCAAAATCAATTCGTAAGAGGATGAATGTGTTATACAATATGACTTAGTAAAATTTAAAAACAGGTTTATAATGCCGGCTTTATAAATTTTATTTATAAACATATTGTACCTGCCAAAACCTTAATTTAACGCGTTCAAGATTTTTATAAATGAAAAATATAGGGATCATAATTTGTAGAATAATATGCGTGTTTAAATCCTAAACATCAGACAAGCTAGAAAATATATTTAAAACGTTCATTTTTTTCAAAATAATTATCAAAACTGTTTGTAAGAGAGGTTCGCCTAGCTTACTTAATTGTTTTCAAGAGTCATTTCCTAAGGGGTTAATTCTATCAACCGTACTGCAAAACATTATAGGTCAGTTATATAAGGAGCTTCCTTACATAACTGACCTATTAATGTTGAAGGAACCCTCTTCAATATAGAATGTTTATTTTCAAATGATGACTTATTATAATATCTAAGCAAAATCTTTTAGTATGTCCAATTTAGAGAGTGAAAAGTTGTAAAACGTTACCCAAGTAATCATCTGCATCATTCAAACATGACAAGATATTATTGAAAAAACTGTGCCACATCTAAAAAACTCATTCCATGGTAAATAATTTGTTGTTTCCTTTGAATATGGAAATCTGTGAAAAAAGTTTGTCACAAAATCCTCACAATACATTTCACCAAGAAGGATATCAATGAGGTGTATAGTTTAAAGACAAAATAATTTAGGGATTGACTTTTGAAACAAGCTCTGAGCGTACAACAAAGCAAATCTTATCTCGACATTTATAAAGCGATATATAATAAGTAATAAATACATTGCATCACATAAAACGTGTACCGCGAAAATCTTAGGAAAAAGTGTTAGTAACATTTTATTCGTGAAAACATAAAGTTTAAAATTTCAAGAACGCGGAGTCACATACAGCAGACTGTATTTACACACAGGTGTTGTAACAAAATGTATAATTTGGGTGTTTTTTTTTTTTTAATTGTAATGTTTATTATTTCACTTTGGGCACATAAAAATTGACGTGTTCGGAACTTGTTAAACAAAAAAGATACGCAAATTTTATATATTAATAATTTTTACTAAATAAAGGACATTCTCCAAGTGAAAACTTTAAGCTTTCAAATGTCTTCAATTTCATTTGATATTTACTCGAATTATTTGCGAATAAAATCCAGTAAAACCATCTGCCGGTTTCATTCGTCTTATTAGGTAAACAGTTCAGAACAGTCATTCAATTTCAACCCGCCATGTAATCATTCTGTAAACGGTAAGTCATTAACAAATTCTGTGCCTACCGCAGCATATTTTAGTTCTTATTTTCATTCGTAGTACCTACTAGGTACTGAATACGTTCGGTGCAGTGTAATAAATAGTCTACTTTTTACCTACGAATTTCTAAACAGTTACGGTGATACTGTATTTGTAATCACGTTTCAACATATTACCATAAAAGCACGCCCTTATAATTACCTGGTACGTAAGTTCGCTCAGTTTTCAGTCATCATTATGATAGTAATTATTCTTAAAAAAAATTGTGAACAAACCAATTAAACCATTTTAATTTTGGCTTATTACAGTTTTATAATGTAGGCCTATTTTCATGCTTTTTGTTTTCAACAGCATATTTATGACTGTGCTGTTGGTAATTAATTATTTTCATAAATATTAACATAATACTTTCTAGCATTGAAAAAAAAATATATATTTCTTAAACAAACCTGAAACAACTAACCCCTATTTTTGTTATTAATTCAAACATAACTAAATTAATATATTATTAAATTTACAAAGCAGAATAATATCCGTCAAATTAACACATATAGACTTTCATCACAATTAACTGCGATAGCAAAGCCACAGGACGGCGCGGATGTTTGACAGGTTTAATTTATAGTAGACTATAAGCAAAATGTAAGAAATTGCGTCTGCAGCTTTATGTAGTTATTTGTAAGATCTTCGCTACTTAAAAACCACTTTTGTTTTACGAATTCCTGTCGCTATAAAACATGTGTCCAAGAAGTTTCCTTACCTCACATCGGTGCATGGAAGACAACTCACCCAGCCGCACACGTAAATTAACACTAGTCTCTACGCCACTGGTCGCCTACAAAACAATCAACAGAATAACACGCCCGTCTATGCCGTCGCAATACCACACGAGACGCAAGCAGACACTGGCAGACGCTTACCTGAAGGCCGCTATAATTTTTTTTATTTCTCCAGTCTGTTCCGAAGTTGTAAAGCCTGTTTTGTGCCCGCTTCCTGGCTGGGTCAGTGTCTGCCTCTGTCGGCAGCGCAGAGAACTACGTGCGACTTCGTCAGAACCACGAAAACAAAGCTGTTAGGCCTCGTTTCTGTTCCTCCCATTAACTGTACTGTAAATATGTTACAACCAGAATGTTTTCAGCGAGTGATAAGAAGTAGTGTATTGCTTTGACGTACTGAAGTTATATTAAGCGAGCCTGAGGATTGTGAATATTACCGCAGGTGTAACCCTTCGAAAAACAAATTTAATAATTGTATTTTTATAAAATATAAAAACAAATGTTTGGAAATAAATTACGTTATTATGTTCACTACCGTGTATAAAATCTTCCTTCACCCCCTTCCCCCCCATTTTTTAATTACATGTAATGTACACAATATTATTGCATAGAATTACTTTCTGCCAGTTCTTGTAAACGTTTAATAATGGATATTTTAGTACTACACTGTAAAGAAAAGAAAAGCCCTATTTTTGCAAGCGGCTATAATATAGCGTTTACAATAAAAGTACCCACAACTGTTGCTGTGTGAATAATAAAACACCTGGCATGTAGGCAAAAATAGCTACTTTCCACAAAGTAGTTGGTTAGTGGGAAAACGCATACCTTGAAAAGTTGTTTAAAAGTTGTTGCGAAACCCTCCAGAAGTTCAGAAGTTTTTATACCGGCTTTTTCGCGTTCCTTTTACTTGTAATATCTTAATAGAATAAGTTGAGTGGGTCTTGAGTTTTGCCGTCAAGTCATAAGAGACGCCGACACACACCTTGACAACATGTAAAATTAAGAGAGGAATTTGCCATGGCCATTGTTCAGGTCAATGATGTCTTTAATGAACAGTATTTTCTCCACAACAAGCGTTCTTGAAGGCGTATCAACATTTTTGACATTACACGCTACATTGTTAAACAATAATATACTTCCATATTATTTAAAATTTGTTGAAATACAAGAAATATCACAATCATTCTTATTTTAAATATATGTTAGTATAGTATGGGATAAATTTATTATCTAGCAATGTAACGCGGTGTATTAGACAAACGTTTCGAGTATTAAATGTCAGAAATGTTGATAAGCATTCAGGAATGTTTGTATAGGTCGTTCGGGATAAAGTGAGCACTAAAGGTATCACTAGCCGTTATTGGACATAATTTAAGATTACCCATAGTTGCTGTAGATGTTTTTTTTTTCTGGCAACGCTTTGGAAGCTATCTTCATATTTTAAATACCTTGGAACAGCTTGACAGGCATTGTTGAGGTAATACAGACGACCATGAACATTTTAACGTGTATTATATTATTAGAAAAATAGGAAGTTTACTTGTACATTTAAGCTAGGATTTTCGTTGCAAATATTTTCATTACTCAGTGAAAAAAACTAACAATTTTTAATTTAAATTTCATTCTGTTTTAAAGTACATGTTTTTAGTCCGTTATCTATTTATTTAGACTCTGTGGGTTACAAACTGTGCATATTGTTTTAAGAATGTGCAGTAGAAAAAATAGTTATTTAAACAGCTAATTGTTTTATTCAATAAATCCTTGTTAAAGAAGACATTTATACTAAATCATTTACACAAATAAACTTCTAGCGATGTGAATATACTACAACATGCAACCTTACAACGCACATCACAAAATGTCGACGGAAACAATTTTGTAAGGACTCTAGAAGTACGCAGTTTTGTTCCCTTGTGTACTTACGTAGTTCATTTTTAATTCAGACAGCATTTTGTGAAGTTACTTCAAGCGAGTTTGGACACCATGGTAGTTCGTTGATAGCTGTTCAAAGAACGTTTGTTTTACAGTCTCTAATTTGTAAAATTATAAAATTACGACGCAATCCTATCATCTACAGACATTAAAACAGTGACTCCGTAAATATTTGCCGCTTTCTGTTCAGAAATACGTAAAATCGAGCAAGTTCAAACACTCATTGCTAGTACTAAACAATTGCGACTCGCTCCCAAACCTGTACGCGTGAAACAAGTTGTGAATGTTCGCGTGGATGCCTTTTGTTCTCCCCACCTCACTGCGTTTCATACATTATTACCATGTTGTCATCATTTTCAGTTTGTCAGGGCAGTTTACATATAAAGACAATTTTTAATGCCTGTTGCATATATTTATTTTAAAAGAAACGCAGTGATTTAAAACATATATTAACAACCAAAATTAATTGATCTCAAATACTACTGATAAATTGCTACGGAACATTTCTCAGAAGTCTCGTACACTGTTAATATAATAATAACAAATACGAACAATATTGTCAGTTCATATATATATATATATATATATATATATATATATATATATTTTAACTCTGGTGTTATAGCATATATTTTTGTTGTATAATTTAATGCGTAGGATTGTGGTTCAAAAAACGAAGTAGGGAGTCTTGCAAGCATGCGTATGAAATAGAAAAATCGTATTAAATTATAACAGGTAACAATAAAAAATTTAATTCTTCTGTAGATGACAAGGGTCACAATTGAATATAGTGTTAATTTATTATAGTACAAATTGAAGTCAAAATTTCTTTGTCAACGACAAACTAATGTAGGTATACCTCGTCACCGTAATAGACGACATAGCTTTCACTAATATTTAACATGAATATAGGTGAAATTCTTCAGGAAATAGATATTTTCATTTTCAAATACACCACAGAAATAGTTAATTTTGCGCTCGGCGGTTTTTATCAAGTCGCAAAGTATATCTTCGCATGCGTCAATTGTTACTAACGTAGCATAGCCTCAATTTCCAGGGGGATATATGTTACTTCGTTTGTATTTTGTAAAAAAAAAATCCAATCAGGCCACTAATTCTGATTGACTGAGTTATAACAACTCGAGCCTGTACTGTCACACACACACTACTCGAACACTTGGAAACTTGATACTTTTCGCAACTTGGCCGGATGTAATTTCATTATTGCTTCAAGTGAAGCCACACCAGATATTAAACGTGAACTTCGAGCACAGATGTTCAGCCGTTAATTAAACGATTTGCGCGTATCGCTATATTAAATTTAAAAAATCCTGTGTATTCAATTACACAGCACTCACATCCCTGGTTTCATGTTCTCTAGAGAATACGTGAAAAACTGATTTTATATCAAAACGAAAACATGAATACTGTATTCAAATTAAAATTAATTTACGGTCGTAACATATGAGTAGATCAGAATCACGTATTTTATTTTTATTGCATTATATGTTGTATTAGCTACAGCTTCATTTTACGTAAATAACTTTTTCTAGTGTTTAATCTACTTAAATTATTTTGGGTTATATGTAATAGCTGACTTAGGGTATTTGTTTTGTGCTTAGTGAAATAATAGTGCTAAGAGACTGGCATAACTTGGATTTTATATTTTAAAGTTATTCCTCTTGTAATAATGTGTGTGTTTTGGCCAAAGACATAGATATAGGTAGACCCAGTATGCCGCTAAAATATTGAGGCAAAAAACAACTTCGCTCCCTAAACAGCTGATTGTGACCTGTTTTCGCATGGATGCCATTAGAATTTGCTGCAGCGTGTTGTAAAAATGGTTCACAAATGTGTTACCTAAGGCTGTAACGAAAATGCGGTCAAAGGGACATCAATATCATTTGACAGGTACGCTTTTCTAACTGATTTTAATTAATATTACATGTATTGCTTGAATATGTTTTTTTTTCTTTTGATGTTAAAAATAAAGCTATACATGTATATTTGCACTTCCGTTATGCAGAAAGTTATTTGCGTATAAAAGAACAACACAAGAGCTATTTATGTATGCAAAATTTGTTGTAATTTAGTTTTGAATGTCCCTTCTTCGAATTTGAAGAACAGGTTTGCATATTTGTACTTATTTTGCAGATAGTTATTTCAGATATTAAATACCAGGATTTTAAGTTATTTTAGACATTTATAAGTTTTTTGTAATATTGCAGATAGTAATTAATTTGCCTTGTTGATTTTTTTTGTGATAAACATAGAACATAATTCATATCTGTGCTTGTGGAGATAGTTTTCCGGCACTTGGTTTGTTTAACAAGTAATGGAAACGGTTCATATTTTATTAAAACAAAAACGTTTAATATTGTCTGGAAAGTAAAACGTTTGTAATCTTAAATAATTTAATTTAATTGGTTTTGTACAATTTATTTACAGTGTTGCAAATATTGCTGCTAACTGTACACAAGTTGGTAGGCTGCCCTATATTCGTCAGTGTACTAGGGGCTTTGTTGGCACATCAATCCTTTCATCATAACATGCTTGAAAATTTAAGTTCTTGTGGACAATTTAGAGTTTATACAATAACAGTCCCAAATTTCTTAGCTTTTTCTACATTTATGTTATTGCTTACACTTTGCTTTTTTTGAAATTCTGAAATAAAAAAGGTAAAATTTTTAACTGTACTGCAAATTATATTATCCTTACAATACCGTACAATTATGGCGATTGAGCTGGTAACATATGAGGCGGTTAGAATGAAAGTGAAGAAAGTCATGATTGCTTAGTTTTGCAGAATAAAGTAATTTTTTGTAGGAACTGATAAAACGATTTTCCAATATGTTAACACAGCCCTGACTTAACTCACTTTATATTTAAACATGGGGCACACAAATAAAGCCAATATGCAATAACCACAACGTATTGAAATTAGTGACTTATTTCACTTTCATTTTAACTTCTTACATAATTATGCCTCTAACAGTTAGGCATATATTTTATATTATTCATTTTCCTGACAGATTGCGACCAAATTACACATTACCAACTCAATCACCATGTCTGTGGGGATCGCGGTGGCCGAATGGTCAGACCATTCGCCTCCTACTAAGGCGATCCAGGCTCGACTCGCGGTGGGGTCGGTTCCCGGATTTTCGCACGTGGGAATCGTGCCGGACGATGCCGTTGGTCGGCGGGTTTTCTCGGGGATCCCCCGTTTCCCCCGCCCTTTCATTCCGGTACTGCTCTATACCCACCTCATGTCATCCCTCACCAGCGCTTAAGACCTCAATGTTAAGTGCTAACCAAAATCTCTCACTCACAATGTCTGTACTGTAGTATACCGTAAATATAATTTGAGGTATAGTCGCAGATTTAACGTTTTTCTGTTCAGAATTTTAAAAAGGCGAAATATAATAAAATTCAATATGGCCACTCAAACCGAGCCTTAAATTAATTCGGTACCTGTTACCTGTATGCTAGTCCGGAGTCAGCTTAAGGCTGTTCCAGTGCGCTGTCAGATCGACATGTCAGTAATTTCAATTTGATAGGTCAAAAGCGACTCGCATACCTTCCACGAACACGTGGAAGACGTCACAGAACGCGTGAACTTGCTATATTAGCCACCGCGCTTCAGAATCTCTTACACTCGCCTCTGGGCGTTGCTGAAGGTCAGGTCTATGTTGCGCTCCCCTCCAAGCGACAACAGCGCTCAGCGTATTGGAACAGCAGTGGTGGTAAACTTTGGTACTATGTAGTCCCTATAGCCGAGCTGTCTAGAGGGAGGAGACGGGGTGGTATCGATGTCTGCTGCCTGTCCTCAGTTGTCACTTGGCGAGTGTGC
>PNEQ01115138.1:0-19991 GCA_003012365.1 Medauroidea extradentata | reverse complement strand
CAACGTTTTGTTCGGCAACAAATTGTAAAAAATTCCTGTCTCATCCATATTGAAGATATTGTTTGGGGTATACTCTTTCAATATGGGCTGCACAGACTCCATCCAATTTCCTGCTGCACCAACATCAACAGCAGCAGATTCACCACAAACAGTTTTACTAATAAAGTTATTGCGTTCCTTGAAGCGTTGCAACCAGCCACTACTAAATGTAAAATCTGTAATTCCCAACTGCAAGGCGATGTTGTCAGCTTTCTGCTGCACAATTGGCCCAGACACAGGTATGTTAGCAACCCGAATTTCGTGGTACCATTGAAGCAGCCTGTCTTCCATCTCTTGATATTTTGGCCCACGAAGCCGTTGACGTTTTTTCAGACTCATCGACAAATCACGTGCTTGCAGTAATTTGTCCCTATTTTTTAAAATAGTTGACAACGATGATGCAGGAATACTATAGTCGTTCGCGATTTCTGCCTTTGATTTGATGTTTGCATCCACCTCATAAATTATTTTCAGTTTTACATCCAACGAAATGCTATGTCTTTTCCGTTTTGCTTCCATACTTCACATGCAAATCCAAGAATATTTTACGTAGAAATACAAAAATTAGTTCGGTAAACTCAGATATTCAATTTTAGGTTATCACACAAACCAATGTTTACAAAGAACATATACATTCGGAACCGGACATTTTCAAAGTCCGAGAGTCGGAGTATGTGGTCGCGACTCGCGAGAAAGTTATATCAAAGACAATCGATACTTGAGCTGTTTGTGGTGCAGTAACGTGCACTAGTTTACTCTGTCGCTTTTTTCGCCTTGGAGATTGCGAGAGTTGGCAGCCCTTCCATTGCTTCTACTGTAAACACCGACTCCATTTTGACATCACCGTGCTATTGTCATCTATATTTTAAGAAACCCCGTTGTTATTATGATTCGTTTATTTTTATCAAAAAATTTACTTGATGATGTGTACAAATCCGAGCGCTGATTTTACATTTGGAATATGTGTAAATATCGCTACATACTGCAATTAATAAAATTACTTCCCGGAAGAGCGAAATACAAGTGACGAATGTGCAGGTTAGGTAACGAAATTTTACAAAACCGAACATTGTTAATGTGTAGCATGAATATTGTTCGTTATAAACGTTCGTAATTTGAGGTTAACAATCACATGGGGCGTAAATTTCACTTCGTTATGTGTAATAACCGTATTTCGTTGTAAACAACTTTTTTACCATGCCAGTACATACAGTGGTTCAGGGGACCACAATATTGCTTCTTTTTAATGAGTTTTTCGTACTAACCGAACTTTTACTAACGAGGTTCCACTGTATTTATTTTATCTGACGATTATTAATGGGAATTCTCACAAAAATGCAAACAATAGTAAGCCGTAATAGAAATGCTTACATCAACTAATTAACGTGTCTTATTAGTCGATACCGATAGTAACAGCGCGGGAGCGCGCCAACGGTGTTTGTAAACAATGGAATGTTCAATGTTAAAGATTCTATTTTAAGAAACATGGCCGTGCTTCTGCTAGTGAACTAAAAAAAACGGCAGTAACTTCCTCTAAACTCGGTGTGCGGTATGCCCATCCGCCTTGCAATATTGTTGGCTTTAATCTGGATAGTTTCAGTGGTCACAGCAAATCCTGATTTGCCCGTTTTCATTATGTACTCGTACAGTTCATTTTCAAGCTGTGGGTATTTACACGATTTCCCACGAAAAGCACGCTTATCCTTCGGTGCTCTTTTTAGTTTTTCTTGTTAAAGACACCACGTGCGCACACTCTTGCAGTTGACATCACAACACTTTTTTTTAAATGCTCGTGAGCATATTTCACCACTTTTAATGAACTTAAATTCAGCAGCGAAACTGCACCGTTTTTTTTTTTTCCATCATCAAACGATGTAGCTATAAACTGACAAGAAAACAAGAACGCCGCCACTACTGCTAACAACTACCGATAATGGCCTCTACACACGTGTATCTCACGGCAGAGCTTACACAACTGAAGAATGTGGCAACGCAGCATCACGTGCCTGGCCAGCCACCCACCCCTCCCACCTACACACACCAGTCTGCCTGCGCCTCATACTCCCGCATGCTTCTAGCCATCTGCCCGGGCTCATGCTGAACTCCCGATAAACTTGTCCACTGCTACACTCCACGGCCAAGCCAAACAAACAGGATGTGTCCAGCTGTTGCTGCGTGTTTGTATTACTTATGTTTAAATTATTATTTTTGGCATGGGAGGGCTGTACATGCAGGGGTCAGTACACGAGTAAATACGGTACTCTCATTTAAAGGTTGTATAGCACTGTCACTACTAAGAATCTACAATAACTTGTTTCAATAAAGTACAGAACCCCTGTTAAATAAAAAAATTCTGAAGGACCCGAAAAAATTACACTTCTTAGGAAGGAAAACTTCTTAAAAGGATCACATTTCTATTTGTATTTATATACATGGTATAAACTATTCAAACTTAAGAGTCTTCCTGTAATTCCATTAATTGGTAAACTGGCAGACAACTTTCAAATTATATCCAACAGCCACTCACCCATACACAGCCCCCCCCCCCCCCCCCCCCCCCCCCCCCCCCCCCCCCCAACACACACACCTACCTCCCTACAAAGGTCATTAAATACACTGCGTAGCATTATGTACCACATTGCTCTGAAAAGAAACAGCCTCTTAATATGAGTATTACCATTAGTTTTATGGGAAATTATAACAAATGATAGTCCAACGTGTTGTATGGTGCCCCCTCCCTCAGTATGCATCATAAAAAACACAACATAATTAGCCAAGCAAAAGCAATACCTACCCAAATCTTGATGGAAGGCCCAAAAGCAGCACAGAGCCAATAACGGTTCGGAGAGAAGCACAACGCAGTGATGATGTCGTTGTGGTCAAGCGTGTGCAAGTGTTTCCCGTCATTCAGGTCCCACAACATAGCTTTGCAGTCCTACAAACAGCCACACACTCCACTTATTAGTACAAACCTTAATTGTGGAAGTTTATTTAAAGAAACACATAACTCCCATATAAAACAGTACAAACTGTATCTAGGATTGCACCTTACTGTAATTTTTACACGTACTTATACAGACACTGCCACGAACCTAGACCAACCAACATCAATAAGTCGCAGAAATATAGGTACAAACACTAAATATGCAGCGAAATATTTTAAGCATTAAGGTAGAACAATTAAAAACTTGGAAAAAATTCACTGTAAGACTATCAAACGCACACATTGAAATACAACTTTATACAAATTTTACTATAGCGAATAATATTGCAGAAATCTTAAAATTAAACTAAATACTGTAACAGACAGTAGTACAAGTACTTACAGTTGATACTTGTAAATAGGTACACACACACGAAGGGACGACATATATTTTTCCACGGAAGCGCGGTCGCGACGTTTCGCCAGTATCACACTGGCTTCCTCGGGCGGCAAGACATGGCACACTGCAATCCAGCAGCAGCGTACGCTCTGTTACCTGTAAGCCTAGCGGCCGGAAGGCAAACTAAGCACGGCAGGAATTTAAAACATGGGGCAGTAATGTAGGTCTGGTTGTGATGGCTTGAGTTATCTGATATTGAGACGTGGAGGTTGTCTTGATTTCGTGATATATTGGTGGGCCAGTTCCCAGCATCTGAGCTCTGAACTACTGCAAGAAGATGGCAAGGAATTCACAATTCTGGTACTGTAGCAGGAATCAAAGTCTTTGCTGTGAGAAACTGCACGAGCCGCAACTGGCTTTTCTTGTTGCGTACAGCTAGGGCTTGCTTTGTGTCTGCTCTGTGGCCATTCATTCTCTGTCTTACAGTGGTCTAACAACCAACACTTCAAGACATGTCGCGACCGCGCTTCCGAGGAAAAATGTCTCGTCCCTTCGTGTATGTGTACCTATTTACAAGAATCAACTGTCAGTACTTGTACTTCTGTTAAATTAATTTGTTAGCCTAGCAGCCTATTTCCTGTCATTCTTATGTATTAAACTAAATACTATACAAATACACAGTTACACACATTTCCTTTTACATATTTAAATGATCAACTGAAAAATTAGGATTTTACTTAATAATACAGGCATATGTGGATACTTTGAATGCAGGGGTAACCTTGACAGACTGAAAATATTTACTCTACCACTATTTGGCGAAGAAATGGACAACTTTATCTCATTGCATCAAACCCAAGGGTTTTAATATGTACGTAACTACACAATATTAGACCCTCGATTTTACTAATACAGACAGTTCCGTTTAAGACTCGTAAAATAGAATAAGGTCAATTTAGTTCCCCCACCCCTTTACCAAATTTTAAAATTGCATTTTCCCCACAAAGAACATCCAATGGGGTCCTGATTTTCGTAGCGTTTCACGGGAAAGACAAGATATCATTAAAATATAAATTTATATCACACAACTGACGTCTTTCGATTAAAAGAGTACCCTGAACGGTAAATATGACAGACCGATGTCCTGGTGAAAAAGAGAAAAAAAGAGTGTCTTCTCATGAATACATAGACATCCGTATCGTTTCACACAAAAAATGGCAAAAATAACTAAGTTTAATTTATATCAATAGACAGCTGTTGTCTTCTGATTGAAATCACACCTAGGAACGATCAATACAACCAAACCATGTCACAAAAATAATAAAACACCAAGTACGGATGCCTGATCGCGATAATGTAGTCTTTAGGTTTGTAGCATTACATGGAAAAATAAACCTAAAAAGGTTTACAAGACTGTTATCAAAAGAAACTAAAATTAAAGCAGCACGCAACATTTTTTCAGAGACTGCGAGGATGGTGTAGTATCCTTTACAACACAAAAATAATGAATACAAAATAATCAAGTGAGTTTGAAGACAAGTCTTTGTGCTGGACTATGTTCAGTACTACCCTTTTAACGATGGCATGCCCAGATACTGTGTGTGTATGACAAGAGCAGAATTGCAGTAGAACCCTGTTATAGTGTTCCCACTTATGTTTTCCTGGTTATAACGCTACAGTACCTTCATTTGGTCCCTAAAACTTCTTGGTAATAGAAAACTACCCTATTATAATGTAAATATTTTTTCGGTCCCTTGAGAAACATAACAGGGTTCTACTGTAAAGCAAGAATGACGCCGTCAATGAGTACAAACTTCGTCACTTATGCCATTGTTACCAGTTGCTCAGTCGTGTTTACTTTCAAATGCTCGCCTAGCTGATGTGTAATGCTGACAACACGTCCCCATTATTTCTTCGTCTTGCTTTCACTTAGCTTGCAGTCACGCAGCACATACACGCACTACACCACAACGCAATACTCTCAAGCAGACGAAGGTTAATGTACACATGCATCACGGAGAAATTCCATGAAGAAGATGATCTGACCACAGCATTGGCGCCAGAAATCCTACAGCCTGGAGGAGATTGCAACACAAGTTTCTCACTTCACCAGGAAAATTTAATCAACTACTAAAAACAGCCAAAACTCAAAAAATAACATACAAAAATGTGATTATTTGTCAATATTAGTGGTTGGGTGTGGGTAGAGGTGGGAATATAAAAAATTCTGTGGTTCACACGGTAATAGAGATTATCTTTACCAGCATGAAAGTGAGCTGATAATGGCTACAGAAAGGGGAGGGTTTCAGGTTAGATGTCTACAAGATATTTTCCTGCCAAGGGGGTGAGGATATGTTCACATTACATGAGAAACGCGTTGCAAGTTGTTTCCCACCCTGATGTTCGGAAAGTATGTGGGGAGAGGGGGTGAGATGCCGGCCGTGAGACTAGCATGTAACTAGCTGTCACGGTCTTGTTATCTACGGAGAGTAAGCTTTCGCATTATTATAAAGACATTAAAGAAATGAGGGGTAGACAAACTGTGTAAGGTACTTAGTATTGCTCACCGGTCTAACATTAATCGCTACCTTCGTAAAATCGGGGGACTATTATGTATAAGCTACAAGCTGGCTCGCTTTCCACCAAGTCAGTGTAAAACAAATAAAAGCATGGGTCAATCAACAATTGTTTGCAGAATCTACGAACAAAACTGTGCTGGATGTCTGCAATCATTCACATAACCAAACTAATATAAAATAAACTGCTTGGGTAATCAATCGTCCAACTAGATGTGTATGCGTCAAGTGAGTGAAGCGACACTGATAAGCAGAATAAGGATTGGAGATGGGAGGCGTGTAGACAGCAGCTGCTGCCGGCAAGGTCACATGCTTCCTTCCACTATGTTTCTCTCAAAAGTAATAAAATATGTATGTTATCAATGTCTTTCTATTTTAGGAAAAATTCTTTTTTCTCTATGCCAAAGTGACTTTGGGACATAATATAACCAAATTAGCTATATATATTTGTATGAACATGGTACATATAAATCACAGTGTTCAACAGTCCAAACCAACAGAATGCCGAGACCAGAGTGGCGATTGCAACCTTGTAAATTTGTACCTGCTGCACCGATACTGACCTTCCCACCAGACGCACAAAGGGAGCCATCTGGAGAGACTGTGACAGTGTTCAGATAACCAGTGTGCCCAATGTGGTTGATTTTCAGCCGGCAGTTGGTCAGGTTCCATACCTACGACACACCATACATTAACATTACATCACTATCACACCATAACTACAATCCTTTCCCAAAGACCGGGTCTGGGTGTACTCAGTTCCATATCCGCAGAACACTCACAGCTGATCATGAGTTCCAAAATGCTTTCATCACTATACAACCAACCACTACCACCTTGTAAACACACAACTTAAGGTTCATTCCTATTGGAAATCTACCATAACTCTGCTAGCACATATAATTAAGTATTAGTTACACAGTTAATATTTGTGAAAATGCCAATTTTGGCTGACAAACAATTTTAAAGCTATTGGTACACAGGCTAAATTCAGTTCAATTCCCAGGGCCCAGCTAACAAAAATTTTTTATCCAGGGAAACATATTACGTGAGAAATCAGTAAAAACACCACTTTTTCATAGTGTTATAGTGAAAAATTATATAGTGCAACAGCTTTTTTACACTTCCTGGAAAAATTGTTGTAAAATACAGGAATGTGTACAGAGGGAAATTTCTAATGTAAAAGCAGCAAATGGGACCACTAAATGTAGGTACACACTGAGGGAAAGTGTAAAGCAAAGTGTGTAAAAAGGGGGTTCTACTGTAGTTACTATATAACACACTTCACAATGAAATATTCATTTTTACAAATAGTTGACTTTTAATAAAAAAAATTTGTAAAGTATATATGCGTGAAAGAAAAGTATCCATTAAAAATACTAACCACATGTTAAAGAGTTCTCTACTAAAACAAATACATTAGGTATGCATTCCAAGCAGCAAGAGACATTGATCCCATATTATTTGAATGATGCAAACAGAAAATTTTAATTTAAATCATAGAATGTATTTATACTTAAGGTACTTCCAGCACATGCAAACAGTAAACCAACAACATGGACATGAAGTTCAATACATGCACTCAGCTTCTGGCTTGCAACTAATTGAACAGAACTGCAAAACTCCATGCCAACTACAGTAAACTCCCGATTATCCGTGCGACTTTCTGTATGTTGAACACTGTCAAAACAAAACTTGGAACATAAGTGTTTCACTAATGCGCGTAAGAATGGATTAACGAGATCGCGCCAAGAGTGGATTAACAAAATTTCATATTTTTTTTTTTATTTTTTACCGTGCACCCCAGACATACTTTTATTTATTTTGGTGAAAACGTGAAATACGTTATTCAAAGGTAAATCCATTACTCATTATGGTATTGTAGCAAATTAAATATAAATTCGATTTTTTTTTACAGTTTTATATTAACAGATGTGCTATTTTCGGGTTATCCATGTTTCCCGATTATCCGTGCATGGCGCAGCACCAATTAACATGGACAGTCGGGAGTTCACTGTACGTACTATCACTTTTGTGTGTGTTCTCTATTGATGCAGAATATGTGTACTCTATGAGTGTGTGTTCAGTGAATGTGCACATCCTATAGAACTGCCTGACAGCATTGAGTTACAATATGCTGCTTTCAGAATTTGTAACATAAGAAAATATCATAAAAAATGTATGTCTAATAAAGAAGGCAAATTGGTTTTTCCACAAGTAATTACTATAAAGAAAAAGTATATAGTTATCCAATACTGAAGTTTGAACAAATATTAAAAAATAATAACATGCAGAAAATTAGAAAATTGAACATTATGAAGATTGTGAAACACATGATTTATGAGGAAAACGGCAGGGCTGAACAGTAACACTTTGCACTGGAAAACATACTATGCTGGTGGCTAAGATAGACAACATCCTAAAGTCTCCACTTTAACAGTCTTCATCTTCGAAGCAACAAAATATATAGCTAGCAGCTAGTCACGTACCTTAACCATTTTATCCCAACCCGCAGACACAATAATGGGATTCGAATGATTGGGCGAGAAGCGTACGCACGACACCCAATCACTGTGTCCATCATCCTGTGAGAGAGAAATAAAACACGTCAGGCAACACCACACCAAGCTGGGACAGTCGACAAAATACTAAGCTTGAATGACCAAGGTAGGTACAGTACCTGGATTGTGTATTTACACTCTGCCAGCGTGTTCCACAGCTTGATCGTCTTGTCCCGGCTCCCAGACACTATTTGTCGGTTGTCCACTGAGAACGCCACGCTCAGCACATCCTTCAACACACATGCACATACTCACATGCCCCAAAACCCTCAACCCAGGTCTATCTCCACATCTCTTCCAGCCAGACTACAAAATTCTGTAAAATGGTTGTAAAATCGACATAACATTAATTTTCTTTATAAATACAGCAGAACCTTGATTTTACGATTTCAGATTTAACAAAACACTGATTTAACGACAAGTTTTTCAAGAACAGTGGCATCTGGTTCTATACTTAACGAACTCAGATTTTACAAAAATCTATTAACGACAAGATGCTCGGAAACAGTGAAATTCCATGAAATCAAGGTTCTACTATACTACAATTTTAATTTAATTTTAATAATTATTTTCATCGGTTATTTCTTGCCCAGGACCAATCACTGTGTATCAACTTTACTAGCTATCGCTATGTTATAAATCACACTGCACCTGCATCCCTACAACTTGCTCACAAAAAAATTTATAACAAATTTAATCTTAAAAGTAACTTTTCTGTAGTGTTGACACATTCTAAAATACAGCCCAAAAATTATTCTCTAATGTCAAAATTTCTGCATATGGTGCGCTGTTGTATTTAACATTTTCCAGACGGTCTGGTGCCAATAACACTACAAAGTTTACTACATTTCACGTAAGAATACAACTTTGCAGTTCTAAGAGTGCTTACTGTTTTTGTTCCATATGTACCTGAAACTATTTCCAGTAACAATTTTGTACTGTACTAAATGAACCTACAATTTCAATTTGACCATGTTGTGTCTTGCTTCGTGTCTTGGCTACATTGTGTAAACAGCAAACAAAAAATGAAGTTACAGATCTCACACAAATCAAAAATTACGAGATTTTTCCTTTCCCCCTTCCCACTTGTGTGTACAATGTTGGTAAGACAGTTAATGAAAAATATTAAAATGCTTACACTACTAGCGCTTTATTGATGTCACAACTAACAAAAGGGTGTACCTGCTGTACTAATGGCCAAACAATGAGCTCCAGTAATAAAATTTGACATCAAGCTAGTACATAAAAGACTGTCTGCATTTGCACAGAATGTTCTAATTTTCGTAGCAACAAAAAATACTTCTTTAGTTTGTATCAATTAACCTAGTTAAGCATGTAAGAATAAATGCTTGTCAAATTTTATGACAATTAAAGCATACTGATCTACATAATCGCTAACAGTCCTCTTCAGTAGGCAAAAGTTACGAAAATTGTATTTGTACCTCTAATAGAATTTACTTCACAAATCACTGTGTTAAAGCATGGCAAGTTTAGTTTTTTTTTTTATTGAATTTGAAACTGAATTGTTGAATTCAACGGATCTTTAAAAGTCCTGTTAAGGCATTGCAATATTTACATTCAGAAGTATGTATGTGATCGGATGTCATCTGTATGGACTTGTAAATATTGGTTCAGATCTGCATCTGTAAATCGTGTATAGGCTCAGCACTAACTGAACCTATATGTACTTTTTCTTTATAAATCCGTAGTTCTTGTGTTTCAAAAATACAAAAATTACTTATCAAATGCTCTGAAATACACCTAAGTTGAAAACATGTCCGTCACCTCAAGCTAGGAACTGCCACAGCCTAAGTTCCACCAAGAAAAATCCTGAAAAGTTAAATTTATGGCAAATATAAAGCTCTCGTACTTACATTGCAGTGTACACATCCACTTCAACTATAAAAAAAAATATAATAAAAAAAAAGCTTCCGTTTTTCAGTGTCTGCAGCAGCGTACGACAGACACACACACACCTTGGTGTGGTCCTCGAAGCGACGAGTGGTCTTGCCAGCAGCCAAGTCCCACAGACGCAGGGTCTTGTCCCAGGACCCAGAGAGTGCGTAGTTGCCATCAGATGACAGGACCACATCGCTAACAAAGTGCGAGTGACCGTGCAGCCTCTTCTGGGGAACACCGTAGTTTGCCTCGTCCCGCGTCAACTTCCACACAATCAGTGTGTTATCTGCAGCAGCAACGGCACTACGTGGTTTAATCAATTGTAAAGTTTAATGTTTTCTTACCTTAAGAGTTAGTTGGACCTGGCGCATGAAATGTGATGTAGCGGGGTAAGAAAAGTGTTTTTTCACGTACAACTATCAAACGTGTTTTCAATATGTATGCCAACGAAAAGACACACTTTTTAAAAATACTGATAGCTTTAAAAAATGTTGATTACCAAGCTTCTCAAAAGTGGTAAAAATGGCTTCTTAGGTTGCTGAATCTGGAAAACTACCAACCGTAATTGTATAACAAAATGATGGTGACCTGCGTTGGACTTTACTTTATACTTTTCACAAATAAAATAATAGGGTCACCCCTTAAAGTCTTATTGGAAAACACTTTCTACAAAAACACTGCACACTAGTTTAGTGCAATTGCGCTTAGAGCCGAAGCGGTGTTGAACGCACGCGCTGGAGTAGATTTATCGCCCTCCTCGTTTTCTTGCTTCAAACGGGAAAAAACTTAGGCCCAACTAACTCTTAAAACAAAATCTAAAGCAAATGCTACAAGCATGTCTAGCAAGAAAAAGAAGCGATTTTCCAAGGGTAACGTTATAGGTAACAAAATCCTTACAAGATTAAAAACATTTTTTACCTGTAATGGCATTTTTTACAATTGTTTGCATTGAAATTGTACAAAATGTTACAGATATCAAGTTATGTTTCTTTTCTAAATTTCATTCCATAAATCTTCAGACAGGAACACCAGGGACCCCAAGTATGAACAGTACATATCACAAGTTTCGTATAGTGGGAAGCCATGTTCTCTGTGTGCACAGCATTCGGAATTAGGCTCAGTATGAAAGCCTCGTATTTTGTAACCACACTGCAATTTTCGGATGACATTATGGTAGCAAACACAAACATTTAGTACCCATACACGTCACGTACTATGGATACCACTTCTACACTACAGTATCCTCAACGACATAAATGGCAGGTGATGCAAAATACGTTAACAGCAAATACAGCAGATTCTCTATGTATTGAAACCTAATGGACTGAATTATCTGCATCCATGGTACACATTCTAGGGCCCATTTCTTTGTTTTACAGCATTTAAAGCCCACATCCATTGAAATCTCTGATGTTTTGAAATTTTTGTCAGTCCCAAAAGAAACTATGGATAGAGAACCCACTATATTTCCTTTAAAAACTATATTATTTAATTTTTGTGGAATAGTTATGTTACTTGAATCAAAATAGGTCCAAAAATATTACTGAGAGCATAGCTGCGCTCTTTTAATTACCCGTGCATTAAATTATCCGCACCTGGTTATGGAAGTTAGGAGGAATCAAAATTGCAGTATTCACGTACTGAATTGTGCCAGTGTCCAGCAGACAAAATATAAAATTTATTTTTTTCGTTAACAGGTAACACGGGATACAAGATCAATATTTCAGAGGTTACAGTAAAACCATACTTGGAACCTTAAAATAATTTATTGTAGTATAACACTGTGCCTTTCAACATTACAAACACTATGGTAACTGTACGGCTATATCTAAATTTGTCTCCTGTACATTACAATGCCACCGAATTTTACAGTATGTCCTTGAGGAATTATCGTTACTATGGCCAACATTCCAACAACTTTTTAAACAAAATATCTGTAGATATGTAAAATACAGTCACGTACAAAAGTCTCCAAGCATCCAAAAATGGTAGCAAAGAGACAGCAACCATTATGAGAAATCACTTTTTGCCACCCATTAGCCTAATACTACCCAGCCATAAATACTATATTTGTTAGTATTCTTAAATACTGACACCATCTAACTTCATTAACCCCATGGCTCCGCAGAAAACATAACGAAACATGCTTCACAATATGGTTTGAACTCGCTATTTTACACGTGTATCGTTAGCACTCTAGCGCACACTGCAACATTCAGGATGAGATTGTACTCACGGCACAGGTCAATGTTTGGTTAACTGTAAGAATGTACTTCTAGACTATCGGAAGTTTCCAAATGTAACATCCAGCTCTATTTTAATTTTTGTATGAATTTTATTACTTTCATGAAATGTAAATCAACTTCTTTAATTTAATTAAAACTATTAACCATCCTCATAACTAGCAGATATTAATTTTATATACTTCAAAATAAATTCTGTTATATTGCTGGTAACCACACTCCTGCATCCCTACTCCCTGTTGAGAGCAATTCTCATACAAGAACTACTGAAAAAATTTTAATCCCCTCATTACATTTAATGTTAAATTCAGAGTTGAGCTCAGTCCCATATCCGTAAAACATTCATGGTTGATCACAAGTGACATGATTTCATCACTGCTCAACCTGGCAATTGGCAATTAAATACAAGTGACTATCCTTGCGTTCAGAAACCCTTGAAGATTGGAATTTTAGAAAACATATGTAAATCTTCAAATTATTACATGCAAGCATTGCAAATACTGTTTTTTTAGGTTAATATAAAAAAAGAAAAATTTTAGTAATTTTAAAATTTATTTCAAGTGCCTTGCCACGGTTCTTACAACAACATACAATTAAAATTCAAGGACTTTCAAGGACATTTAAAGGATTGGCAACTAATATTTCAAGGGCCACAGTAAATTATGTTGGATATTACAAATTTTTATTTCAATGTTTAAGGTTTTATTTGCAATATTTCTATGATGGTTCCCTACCCCCCCCCTCCCACTTTTAGATGTTAGAACTTAAGTTCACGAACGATAAATAAACCAAAATTTTCCATTTAATTTAAAACTGTCACCTTCAAATTTAATGAAACTCCCTTCATGAAAATAAATTACATCGAATCACAATAAAAAAAACTTTTTAAAGAGAGACCTTTTGTTTAGAAAAAAATTCAGTCTGCTACCAGTTCTAATGTAAACAAATATGGCTGATGCCATGTTCCTGCTTAAGCATTAGCACAAGAGTATTTTATTCCCAATTCAAGGTATTCAAATTACCATGAAATACATGCTGTAACTGAAATAAAAAAATAAGTAAAGTGAAATATCGCCGTTCACTAATTGCGCAAAGTAAAGTGTGAGATCACTGATACAAAACATCGCTTCGGTAACTTAGACCTGAGAAACTTGGGAGACACTCTGATCTGCATTTCGTCTGTGCCACTTTTCCTTTTCAAAGCTCTTCAGTTTCCTTTTTTGCGTCTTTTTTCTTCCAGAAAATTTTCGCCATTAAACTCTAGCAGATGCAGATTACTACTTGTCGTGATCACATAAAAAAACAATAGGCGTAACCTATCTTGATGTGGTATGCCCGAAAGTGTATCAATTTCACAGACATTGCAAAACATCTGCTATCTAGTAAATTATATTACAGAAATAATGCACTGACAAAATATGGTTTCATATTTCTGAGAAACGATTTTATGTAAGGAAAATAGCTAGATTATTAGCTAAGTAAACCCAAAAATGTAAGGACTTTTCAAGAACTGGATTAAATCAAGGCCTTTTTAAGGGCATGGTCAAAACTCCAGGACTTTCCAGGGGACCGTAAGAACCCTGCTCGCAGACTTGAGCTCAGTCCCATATCCACAAAACACTCATGGTTAATCACCAGTGAAATGGTTTCATGACAGCTCAACCTGGCAAGTGGCAATAATAAAGTACAATGACAAGTGTTCCAGCCTACTGGCAGGGTCATAGTGTGTATCAGAGAAGGCCGGGGTGAAGGTTGGGCCAGCTACTCGACTAGCGAGACAACTGTCGCCCTCTGGCCAGGATGAGGTAAGGTGATATGAGTGTAGAGCAGTAACAGAATGTGAGGGGCGAGGGAAACAGGAGTTCACCTGGTAACCCCTACAGCCAAATACAATGCCTGCCACATTACCCACGTGAGAATAATCAGGGATCGAACCCGGATCACCTAGGTTGGACACGAGAGGTCTGACCCTTCTACCAATCATATAGACTGGGAAATGGGAGTTACTTATATAATGAACTTCACCGAGAAGAATATGGCCAATTATAGCAGTCACTGTAATACCGTAATTTAAATTAATAGCAGACAGAGGGAACACAAAAATAACATTGGCGCTATCGAGAGCGCTAGGTGGGACGGCCTGGCAAACCGCGCTGCCATCCTCCCCCCCCCCCCTGTTCACTATCTCTAGTCAAGTGACAAGCCTATGGGCTGTGCCCCACCTTTCCCCCGTTTTCCCGCACCTGGCGATGCAAGCCACTCTCGCCTAGCCGACATCAAAGATGTTATGTATGGGTGGGCACCTGTCAGTCATCCAGGACAAGAATTCAGCTCGGACATAACTGAATGTTCCTGCAAAACCTAGAATGTTCAGTTCATAACAACAAGGTCTGAGAATATTCTGGGCGTCGTCGAGGGCAACTATAAATACTGGCCCACTGCGCGCATAGTACGGCGTTTATCTGATGAGTGTTTCGCAACAGACTTGGCAGCGAGGGACAAGACGGGACCTGCAGATTGAGAAGAGACTACAGAGGTGTGGACGAACAGGTTGAACTTAGCTGTGCATTATGAGGCATTTCTAGATAGAAGCTTATGTAGTTGGAGGACTTATTTGAGAGACGTTATTAATTATACAATAGAGTAGTAAATTAGGCTTTTAGGGAGATTACCTTACCTGTATATAATATCTGTAAGTTTAACTTGAAAAGGTTGAATCCTAAATGCTCTTCACTTAATATAGTGTTATAATTAAATAAAAAACTTTATTTAAATAACTTATTTAATTATCTAAGCCCTCCATCCCAAACGAACCTGGCTGTGCCTCGGACAGCAAAGTTGATACAATAATTCAGAAAACACTGTTACAACCTATTATTTGTATGATGTAAGTGATTGAAATGTAAATGTGTGTACGTGCATTAAGTAATACTGTAGTTACATACTGAATATTGAATGAGGTCATCAAATAGTTTCTCACCCACCGAAGAGAACTTTTAGTCTGTGCAGTGTTGCGTGTGCATGCCTAATTTTGACATTTCACTACTGAGAAGAGCATCTTAAACAGGATTGCAGAGAGCCTGTTTTTCCAGGAAGTCAACACGACAGAGTTGACAATTTTCTCAGAAGAGAAATATCAAAATCAGGTAAAAACATACATTACAGACTATATAAAGATGTAGGCTAAACTACTTTTCTAACAATGTTGTGATATTCAAGCATCATAGGTTTCAGAACAGATTAGATCTTGCATCGTGTAGACATTATAGAGAATTCTCTCTAGTTTTCCAGTTTTTTCATAATACCATAATTATTATTATTTTTTTTTTTAGTTCACTCTAGAGCATTCAAAATTCTGTTCGAAAGTATTGCTTGAAATAGTTTTGCCACAATTGCTAATTTTTCAAAACAATCATATAGCTGTTTCAACTAAAGTCAATTAACTAAAATTTTGTTTATTACATATATAACTAAAACCATAGTATTTACTGCCTTTAATAAATAAGCGAACATGGAGAAGACATTTTTAAACAAAACTGCCCAACAGATTTTGATATCAGCTCTCATTTAGGCTTAAAAAATAAATATTGCTAAAAAAAATACAAACACGGGAGCATGACCTTAAAGCTCCTTGCTACATCAAATCTTTGTGAGTTGAGCTCAGTCCCATATCCGCAAAACACTCATGGTTGATCACGAGTACAATGGTTTCATCACTGCTCAACCTGGCAACTGGCAATTAAGTACCCCACCCTGACCATTAAATAAAAATAAGGTCAGCATTTTATTTAACTTTAAAGCATGTATTCAAAACATAAGTGCTGATTATTTCTCCTTAATGGCAACAGAAGATTAGCACAAATAACTGCTGCTGGTTTTAAAACTTGATTATTGCCAAACAAGTAGAAACTCGGGTTCCACTTTTAGACCAACAGAAAACATTAGTAATGTAATTTAACTAAACATTCCAGCACTGATGCCAACCTATTTACAGTACATTAACACAAAACTGCAGTAAATATCAAGAATCACTGCTCATCGTGTACCGGCCAAACTATTGATTTTAGACATAGTTTAAGTTAGTATTGGGTAGTTTAAGTTAGTTTAGGTTAGTTTAAGTTGGATTAGGTTACTTTAAGTTGGATTAATTTGGGCAAAGTTAGGTTAGTTTCGGTTAGGCTAGGTAACCTATTTGAATACAGCATTATTGAAAGAACGTAAAATGTAATCAACCTCTCTGTATACCATATGTTTTAAAATATTTATTTATGCTCTTATTGACATACCTACTGACTGTAATTTTACTTGATTAGCGCAATCAAAAAGTGATGCAACCAACCGCTGAATTCAAAACATCCGTTGACACATACCGCTAACGCTCACGCCACAGACGTAATTCAAAATTCCTCCGACAGGTGGCATCAGAGTTAGTTTTTCGCCGCTTGGGCTTCGCTCGCTTGAAAGCGAGTTGTCATGAGTGTGTTAGTCCGTTGTGTAATAAACATGGGTTTCTGATGAACACATTCATAAACAGTTACTTCTAATAATTTTGAATATAATAATTGATAATCTATTATACGTTCACCATCCTGAGCATGTGAAAATAGAAAATAACATTTCTTTCTTCTGTTCCACACATTGAGAAAAATTGTGTCGTCGTTCATGGCTATATGCTGAACGGGGTAAATATCAAGAGTAGATACTCATCGTGTAGGGACAAAACTATTGGTTTTACTGGTAAAGTTTATTAATAGAACATGTTTCTACAATTTGATGAAAATGAGTTGTACGTAAAGAAAATTGTAGTTTACTTACTTTGAAATTTGCCATTTTGCCATGTTATATGTTGATGTGCTACAAGCACTCCTGTCGGCTTATGTTGAAAGTAGACGTAATTCATTACTCTACTGTCCTTTATCGAGCGATTTCAGATGCACGCTGGCTTCCGGGTTGAGTAGACGTGTCCGTAGCGGTGTGTGTGTGTGTTAAGGGAAAATTTGACGGTTTGTGGTACAAATGACAGTTACAAGTAAGAATGCTTCGCGGCGTAATAGTTAAATTTTGCTGATTGACACTCCAGCAAATACGTGTTGCATACGTGTGTGGAGTTATTGTTGACCAAGTTACCGCAATGGAAGAGGAACCTTTACCACTATATAATGTAATACACGTATATTTATTGTTGGCAGCAATTTATATCAGTTATATTTAACTGAAATTAATTGTAAATAGTACATTTGAGCTATTTATTACCATTAATTTACGTATCTTTACCCCACAATTTCCCTGACCATAGCCCTCCCTACTATCGAATTGGTAGATTGTAGGCATAACTATTAATCACGACTACTAATTACTGTTATTATTCAATGTAATTAATCGTAATATATATATATATATATCAAGAGTAGCTACTCATCGTGTAGGGACTAAACTATTGGTTTTACATACGTAAAGAAATTGACAAACCCAACGAGGAAAAACTTCCATCAAGCTAAATTTATGAATGTAAACTGTTACTTTATAATGTTACTATTTTACACTTACATTTATAAATGTAACACAATCATCCAGCCTAATTACAGAAACTTTGCTAAGTATATGTTTTCAATTCATTTTGATGTATTTTTCGGAGCCATCACAAAGTTGGTAATACACAATCATTAGTGCTCAAATAAGAGGTCGTACGCCCTATCTACTGTCACTCCCCTGACACCATCGTGTCGCCACATCGCGTTACGTGGTACTGTTGTGTATAGCCCTTCAAGTGCAGGCATTCAATGTGAAGAGGTACATTGCCTCAAGCAAAAGCATTCTATGAACTACAAATTGGATAGTTAACCAAAAAATTCCTTAACCTTGAACTCATTTACCAATATCACCTTTGCATTGAGGATCTTCCTCTCCGATAGCCGGCCTTCGTAGCTGCAGCTGAACGAACTTATAAAATGACAAACTACGTCCAAAAAATGGTATAAATTATTTTAAAAAAATTATTTGTGATAAGGAACACTTAATTTTATTTTAAGGGACTCCTACTAAAGTTTAGGGGTTGTTTGTGAAACCGGGCCAAAATGTATTTTTTTAATAATAAAATAATTTTCTTGCTATTGGGCAAGCGCCCAGTGGCAAGCAACCAACACCCCTACAACATCCTCTCCAAAGCCCTCCTAAACTGACCCACACCCCGCAACACCACCACATCCTCCTGCAACAAATTCCACTTCCTGACCGTCCTAACCAGCATTGACAGTAGTCCCTGTCTGATCCGTTCTCCGCCAGACCCACTGTATCTTTTTACTGGTGTTGCCTCTACCCCTGTATCCACCCTAATCTACATGTTCAGCTAGATAATTTTCTCATAAATAATAACCTTCAGTAAATAATATACACATGCAAAAAAGTACTATGCAAATGATTTATAAACTTATACTTTGGACTTTGCACTAATTATAATTTACCTGCATGAAAGGCGTCAAAAATTTTAACAGCCTAGCACGCCTGGACACGTGCAACAACCTGCGTGAATTCCGCTGGTCTTCAGGAAGCAACTCTACCAGACAACATGCAACAATTTGATTTACGTAATTTAAAATTACAAATAACCAAAACATATTTACCTCGGGAACACGACAAAATCGTGTCTGGATACTTCGGGTTCGTGGCTATTTGAGTAACCCAATTATTATGACCACGAAGAGTCCCTCTTAACTGAAGCGTCTCCGCCATTCTTCAGAAATTGAATTACAATATTTTTAAAAATAATTACTGACTTCTTCCACGGATTATTTAATTTCGGCCGATTAAAGTTTCTACTACATCCAACAAATTTCACGCCATCAGTCCGTCGCTTCCATAGAAAAGAACACAGCACGTCTCTATCGGCCAAAGATCACAAAAATTATCTCAGCAGCAAAATTATTATAATTACTTATAAACTGAGAATACAACCTATAATTATAATTGGAATACAAAAAAAATATTTCTAACTTTAAACAATCTTTCTTTTGATTGGCCAGTTGTGATGCAATCAAATCTAGTTAGTTTGAATGTGGGACCACCACCATATTTACTTAAATTTCTGTCTTTAAATTTAATACACCAGTATTTAATAAGTTTTAACCTCCATAAACATAAAGCAAAAGTGATGGAATAGACGGCTTGGCCCGGAGCATTCGCACATTGAATCATGGGTAGAATCAGCTGTCAAAGTACAAACAATCGCGACAGACTGCTGCGTTTGAATGGGCGGACGATTTATTTTCTTTAAATAGTCAGAAAATAACTTATATAAATCATGGATTCGGTGGTGTTTGATAAGTCTCAGACCAAATAATGTTCATAGAGCCT
>PNEQ01115137.1:0-23127 GCA_003012365.1 Medauroidea extradentata | reverse complement strand
TACATACCATTTCGACGCCATGTTGAACTGTTGTAAAATAAGACTTGACCACATGACACACACTGCGCCTATGATTGGCCAGAGAGAATTCTGGGTAATATGAACTCCCGAAAAATAGGACATGTTCTATTACGTTTTTGGGTAACGTTTCGGTTACAAAATCTGCCATGCCCAGAACCAAACCCCTTGTGGAGGTGCTGGAACTGCACTCAGACGGAAGCAGAAATGCTACCAGAAAATGGGCATAGAAACTGCTATGAAATTGGGCATCGTGTGAGGCCTGCTTTAGCGAACGAAGCGAAACTAGTGGCAGAAATTGTCCCTGTGCCAAGCTCTGCCATAAGAAAACGTGTTTTCTTTCTAACCTGTTGTAGAATTAACCTTAGCAGAATATATAAGGACTTGCGAGACCGAAATTGGCAGAATACTATCATAAAATCGTACTTATATAAGGCATTTGCCGAAGTAACGAAGCGAAATCGCTTTTGTGCATTTTGTTATTTCAAAACATTGATCGAGCAAGTACGACCTTTTAAAAATTGAGCTGAAGCTAGCTCTATCTCGGCTTTATTTTGCCTCCCCTAACTTCCCCCTCCACATACTATTGGGGGCGTGGCCTAAGACACTGTATTGAAGCTGAATGGAAGAACGAGATAAGTAAAACTAATTAATTTGGCGGGAACTGCTAACTCAGCTCTATATCAGCTCTATTTCTTAATAAAAAAAAGGCGGGAATTTACAAAATAAAACAGTTTACAGAACACTATCAAATAAATCTATTTTGCTTAGAACCATAAATTTAGGCTTAAATATCTCAAAAGTCATCTTACAATATTGTCTTATGAACAAAACATTTATTTCAAAATAGAGTCCCACTGTATTTTGTCCGTTCCACTAAAATATTTGTAGAGCGACTTAATATCTTTCGCTTTTGCTGCATCTACTTTAGGTTTTCTTGTCACAATGGATGGAGCTGGTAAAGAACACAGTTTGCTTTTCTTCGAGCTTCTTGAAGATTGTGTTCGTAAACTTAAAGACACTTTGCTAAGCGGAACACTAGATTCCAATGTTGTTTTGAACAAGATACTGTCATCTCCCTTTTCATAAATTATGTGTTTCACCTTACTGAATGGAACATTGCTCAAGTTCGTTAACTCGGCAACCTTCTTGAAATCCTTGAAAAAACGCAATTGTACTACTTTAAGTTTTTTCTTTGAACAACAGTTTAGTAATGCTCTTACTATTGTAAGAGGACTATGAAGCTCAATACCACGAAAATGTTTTTCAATGACGCTGTGATGGCTATCCACTTATTGTACACAGTTGTGTCCAGGTTCCTGAAATTTCTGATGAATTGTTTTAACTGAATTGTCATCACGATCTACAAAGTTCTTCAAAGCTAAGGCCATAAGTGAATCCCTGTTTTGTGGTACACATGAATCACTCCAAAGTATGATATTCTGTAGATTAGGTGTCTGTTTTACCACCTCTTCCAAGAGTTGTGTTACAGCTGACATTTCCAGATCTTCCAGAAATACCTTCATGCCATAAAATGCAATACCCTTGCTTGTTTTTCATGTCGTATCCTGTCAAGTTAAAAACGCAAAGTTTACGTTTGTAATAAAATGAAGATGTACTGGACTGTGGACATGATAGTACTTTCTGAAGATCAAAACACACTACTGTCATGTCATTATGATTTATAATTTCAGCCTTATCTTTGTGTTTCTCTTCTCCAGCAAACAACTTTTCTTTCTCGTGTTTATTAAATATCTCTTGTTTTTCAGCTACCTGCTTCCTACACCTGCCCAAGGCTTAGAAATTTCCTTTTTAAAAGTAACTATTTCCAGGTCAAGTTCCTTTATGTGTAATAGGAACTAGTTCCAGTTCAAGTTCATCGAAAGGAACTTGCAAGTTCCTAAGAAGTTCCTTTCACATTTTGCAACTGATTTTATTTTGTTACACAGAATATGACAAAATTTAGGACCTAAGTGAGACTAGTTTCTACATAAAATAAATATTATGCTGTATATGATTAACTGTGAAAACACTATTATAGGTTTTTACATGGATATTAATTGTTAAATTCATCTTCTTTTTACCAGCATAGTAAAATCATTTTTATTAATCCATTTATTGGCATTTCACATTAAAATCACTACAGAAAAATTGCACGAATCAAAAGATATGTATGGTATCCAATCGGCTGAAACTAGTAATGAAACACTGAAATTTAAAAATACTTTAATGAGTTTAGTCAACCTAATGTTCTTGTCAGACGTTTAAACATCTGTTGACATTCCCCAAACGTAAATTTTTTGTAAATAATCTCCTCCCGAAATATAATTCTATTACTTTTTTTATTATATCTCCATAACTCTGAATATTTTTAATTACAACAAAGAGTTGCAAGCTACTAAGTCAAGTTGCTAATGTGAAACACTAATTGGAAAATGAGTTGGGACAGTCTGACAAATGAAAAACTTAGGGCCAGTTATATCAACTTTAAACTAACCGGCTGTTAGTTAACACTGTGTTAGCTTTTATTATCATAAGTGTCCAGCTGTGTTGTATCATCCATTTTATTCCCTTGTTAGCTACGAAGTTGTTAAGAGTATTGGTGTTGCTTATATGTGTATGTTCACATTTGTGCTACGTTTATACAGTTTTCCGTATTATTTACAAAATACGTACGAAAAATTAAAACTTTTACAAGTTGAGAAGTGAAATAATAATGATATTTCATAACATGTTTAGTCTGTATTAGGCTGTACCGGGCATTTCACTTAAGTTACAAGACAAGCACCTGGTACATTAAACTTAAAATCAACATTAACGTCAAAATATGTGATGAAATTATAAAAATCAAGTATTTGAGTTCATCGTGTGATTCTTTAAGCGATATTCTTTTGGGATTCTGTAAATTTCAGAAGATTGGAGGGCTTAACTTTTAGTTTATAGTCTATCGTGAGATTGTTTCAAAACTGAGATTTTTAAATGTTTGTTGCAATGGGAGTTTACAGTTAGAATTTAGTGGTTTGTGGACATACACCATTGCTCATATTTGCTGATAAAACCTGTGTTGAATGACAAAATATGAAAACTAACAAGAAAATACAAGTATAAATCACACACAGAAAATAGTAAAAACCAATACCAGAGGAATTCTGTCAGCCCCCCCCCCCCCCAAAGTAATTGTTGTCTATTACAATTGTCTAATATAACAATTATTTTGGAAAATGAAAACTGACAGAAATTCCTCTGGAATTGCATTTTTTTATTGTTTTTATTTTTGTGTGTGTTTTATATTTGTATTTTCTTGTTTGTTTTTTTACTTTGTCATTCCACACCGGTTTGATCAGCAAAACAAGAGCAATGGAATGGCAAATGTCCACAAACCACTAAATTCTAAATGTTTCAGAACTCTTCACATGTTTGCTTACTACACAAATAAAACCCACCTCATTGAATACTTTCAAAGCCAGTGAAATTTATTGCAGAATCCTTGTACCAATGGCATGAAACATGTTAGCACTGAATAGCTTAGAAATCATGTAGGTATCACAATCACGACGAAAGCTATTTGTAGGCCTATTTCAGGAAATACGCACATAAATACCAAGTCTCACAAGTTACGAAACTTGCGTAGTATTAAAAATCAACTAAGTTACCCAAATTGAAACCAGCACAAATATAAAACTTTCGGCCGTACATTTTTCGTTTGAGGCATAAATATGTAGAAACGGAAGTGTGAAACAAAGCAATTTCACTTACATTAAACAATGCTGCTTCACGTAATTATTAACAAACATTGCCAATCAAACAAAATAAACAATGTATCCATCACACTGAATTATAAAGTCCTGAAATTAATTAACTTTTGTTTTCCTTGCACTTCAGAACACAACAAAAACATGTTTGTAACAATAATTTTGTGACAATTTTCCTCTGTAGCTTATAAAAATCAAACGTCACACTTCCTGCATTCTTGTACATGCTCGAGAAGATTACACAATTTGAGGTTACAAACCATATCAAAACATACTTAAGGCGTGAGACATTTATTTAGAAAAAGTCAAAAGTGGCTACAGTCACAATAGCAATCAATACAATTTTAATTTTAGATGATGCTAAACAAATTTGGAAGAAACAGTGGATCTACAAAGCACACATTTATAATAATCAGTTTTAATCACGAATATGCTTGGTTTGAGACACGTTTTCCGAAAAACAGAATCGCCTAAACAGTTTGTTTTCTTTCTCTTTTCAACGAAATCCATCCACTTGCTCTCAGTTATATTTTCATGCCACAATACCTCACATTATATGATTTTGCGCAAAATATAAATTTTGTACTAACTTAAACGAGTCATAGAATTTTCGTAATTGCCATAGCCATCCTGTAAATCGCCTGGCGCTCGCCATTATTTTCCTGTTGTATTTATCTGCTATTACCTTGGCAGGTTAGCTAGGAGAATAAATTATCTTGCTAGCGATAACAGGAGTTCACACAAGTTCTTCGCAATGTACGTAAAATAATTTTCAAATTGGAAGACCAAACCAACATAAACAAACAATCCCTGTGCTGTTAATTTAATAGACAACAAGACACAGATGAGCAAGCAACATAAACTGCACATCACAGTCAACAGCAAAGAAATGTTGGCAACCTTATTGCTTAAAATTTCTTCTTTTATTATACAAAATCATAGTTTCACCATATTTGCATAAAGGAACCAAGTACAATATTTTATTATTCTGAAATTAGTAGCAAATTCATGAATTTAAAACTTACATACATTAATAACTTGTATGTCCTTGTACGGAATCATGTTCTGCAATTTTTTCATGCATGCAATTGCAATTAAACGCAGGTGTTTATCGTTGAACCTAGATTTTCTCAGTTGCATCACAATGGCACTTGGTTCTTTTATGCATAAAGTGGTTCAATTTAATTGCTTGAATAATGACAAACATAGCAAAAAACATTTTATTAAAAATAGTTTTCTCAAGTGAATGAATATAGGAATGCAAAAAAAAAAAAAATCACTCATGTCCCTAAAATAAAAGAACGAAGTTCTTAACTTCGTTCACTTGTCAAGAAAATAACACATTCCTTACGCGTTCGGGAAATAAATGAACAAAATCAAAGGAACACGTTCATTGGAACTCGTTCCTTCCTAGGCTTGCGCCTACCCACCGGATAGTCGGTATCCGCTTCCCTATCAACCTCCATGACAACTTCTGGCTCCTCCTCGCTTTCACCCTCCTCTTGTCATGTACCGGTCTCACGATTCTCAGCTACCATCCTATCACTATTCGCAAGACCCTTCCTATCATCCACCTTATCAGCAACAACATCCTCATGACAACTCGACTCTGGCCTCTCTTCAAGATCCAGAGTCAGCTTCAACGGAACTCATCTCTATACTCTCTCAGGTCGATGGCCCTTCTTCTGACTCCACAGGTTGTTGTTTCCTCTGCACCATCTACTGTATCACGGACACCACAGTCTCCACATCACAATGTTTCTGTGGATTTCGTCGCCATTAAAGTTGTCGGCATGGATCTCGCAGCCGATGTGCCTTCTCACCATCCATCTTTACTCCTTCTACTTGCTGAGACATATATGAACATGCCGTAGAACGACTTGGAGGGCTACATGATCCCTAAGAAGACGTGCCGTGGTATAGACGTTATTCATCCCATTCCGACAACACTGTGGTCACTTCCAACAGTTTTGCCGTTCTTTCTACGACAGACACCTCCTCAGTTGATTTACCAGACACTAGTGCTGACTTTTCTGATGGATGCAGACAGTCTGACACTCCATTACAGACTAAGATGCATACTACTGCTCCTGTTCCTGCAACTCCTGCACCTAATCCATCCACTGCTGTACCTGGTCCTTCCTCTTCTGTTCATGGTCCATCTGTCCACAGTAAACCTTCTGCTAGTAAACCCACTCCTCCCACTTCTACCTCCAGCTAGTCAGCCAGAATGCCTTCCATCTCCTGCCAGCAAACCCTTTGTTGCTGCTGCCCGACTTGAACAAGACCTGACCGGGAAGCTGAGAGTGACTTCTGTTTAAGACTGGACGTCCTTGACAACCAACGTGACAATGACCTACTCTACAACAAACTTTCCTAACAATACCTGATTTTCAGAAATGTGCCTGAAGCAAAACATAACATTATGATTAGCGAGACAAAATAAGCCTCTCAACAGAGATAATAAAAGTTTTCTGCAAAAAGAGAACTAGCTGCGAGAAATGTTTTCAATCATTTTTGTTTTGATATTTTAGTATGAGAGTTTGCAAAAGAAGTCTCATTTAAAATGAACTGAAGTGATTTGGTCAGCATATAACATCTATGTCGTTTGCACTGGTGAGAGATGACATGAGTATGGAGCAGCGCTGGAATGAAGGGGTGGGGGAAATCCCTGAGAAATATGGGCACTGATTCTGGCAGGAATCGAATCTGGATCACCTTCGTGAGAGGCAAGTGTTCTAACCACTACGCTCCTCGTTTACAATGAAATTTAGCTTCGTGCAAATGCTGCTTTAGTGAAGTAGGTCATGGGCAAAATGTTGCTATGCACATCTGCAGTGAAATTAATTTCACTGACACTTTGGGCCCCTGGGGAGTTTCCCACGGAAGACTGATAGTTGAAGTGTTGGGGCTAGTTTCAAACTTGTTCTGCCTGGAAGGTACAGCAAGTTGATAGCTCTCATTTCATATTCACGTGTGCTCTAAACAACTTCATGTACGGGACTGCAGTTAATAATGTTTGATAATTTATTCAGTGCCGATGAGATGAAGATTTAAGTAACAAAATTTTATTGGTGCAGACTCAAGAAAGATGTTCACGTGTGCAAAGAGACATGCAGGTAGTACCAGAAAAAGAAGATGCATCACCAAGATTGCAGTGAAGGCTGTCTTTCACATAGCAATCCTGAATGCCCTTTAGTAAAGTTTCTTTATTGTAGTACTGTAACAAACTGTTTAAACATGGGTTAAAGAAGTGCAGAGAGGAATATCATTTGAGAGGGAGAGAACATGAAAGTTTTTCACGTGGTAGGAAATTTTACTACACTATACTATATTTTTTGTACAATGGTTACAAAAGTAAAAGTGGTAACATTCTAGATATGGTGCTTTTGAAAATAACTATATGAAATTCTTGTAGAGGTAAATTTTTTTGGTAGTAACTCTAAAAATAGTTACCTCAGCCTTAATAACAAGTTTGTTGGCAGCAACCCATTCAAATTATGTAACTGGCCACAGTTATATGATCAGGTGAGGTGTAAAAGCAACATTCCTTGTACTGTCTGTTGAAACAATTCCCCCCTAGCAAATCCTGAACATTCAAAATTTTTTAAACTAATTTATAAAGGAAAGGCACAGTAATTTTTAATTTTAAAATCATAACAATACATCAGTACTACTACTGTTGTTACATTAAACTTTTCAGCTCATATAATAATATCAAGTTCCAATACGTAACAGCAGAAATAACGGGAGGGAATCTTACCAATCATAAAAGTGTTAAAAAACATGTTTTAAAAATACTATTTATTAGTACATACGTACATTTTTGTTAATGGTTAATTGACCAGTTATGGAGATCATCCTGAAAAAATTACTATCAAAATTATATTTTATTCTGGCCTCACTTAACTTCTGGGTATGGTTGAATACATTTTCAATTTTCAGTTCTAATTGCTTACACTGCTACATCATTTACAGTGAAACTTTTTTTTAAAGTGAATCTTTATTTTCTAAACAAGAAGTTGAAAGATACAAATTGGCTGGAATGAAAATTGGAACCAGGGATTCTAAAGTATTTAATTTATCATGTATAGCATATACAGTACAATAATTATGATTTAGATCAATCTAAACAATCAATCTTTTATTCAAATGTTTCCTCTAATAAAATTTTAGGTTGCACCAAACATTTCACCAGACATTGATAACCTTTGTAAAAATGGCTGTGCTGGACACGACAAGAGCTCATAACTTGTTTCCCATGTAACATTGTGTTCATACCTTTCACTAGACCGTATTTTTTCTAACAGTAGCTGAGGATCAAAATGAATTTTTGATGGCAATTTAGATTGTAAAAATTGCTTTAGAAACTCAGAAAAACTTGGGAGGGGTTCCATGATTGTCACTTCAGCAGAGTTGGAAGTTTTCTTTTTATCCTTTTCTGCCAAAATATCACTTTCATCTTTGATGGAAGCAAAATCCGAAAAGTTTACTTTCTTCTCACTCACACTTGGGTTCCTAACAACATAAACTTTATCACTATCATCAGCACGGTATTCTAAAACATCTTTGGAGTTCTTTACTTTTAGTGAAACTTCAGATGCAGATTGCATCCTCTCTTTTTCAGAAATTTTTGTAGACCATTCTTCTTTGGATGTATCTACAACTGTAGTTTCAGGTATGGTTATATGTGACTTCATTTCTACATCTTTCTTTTCTGCGAGTTCTATGTTGTTTTCCAACACAACCTTTGGAGAATCAGGTGAACTGGAAATGCCATTCACCTCTTCGACCTCGCTGTCATCTTCTTCAGCTAGCACTTCAACTGAAGCTTCAGCAAGTTCATCTTGTAGTTTTTTCAAAAATAGCTCTTTTGCTTTAACTTCAGCACTAATAGAAGGTTTGTTTATCATTTCCACTGAATTTTCAGAACTTGTTTCAGCAATGTCTAGTTTGTCGTCTTGTTTTGGCTTTGTACTAGATGGAGAAGAAGGTCGCTGCTGGTTTCTAAGTGTGCTCAACTGATCTCCTTTCAATGTTTCACCAACTTTGTCTGAGCTGTACAACATATCTTGAACATCAGACAATCTGTGGCCGCTGCAGCAGTGGAGGGCACCAGGATCAATTGGATGTGCTTCTAAAAGTAAAGATAAAAATAAAATACTAATATCAGTAGAACAAACAAATGACATGTCATATTAATAGGAAACAAAATGCATATTTGCGATTTTGGCATGACGATTAAGAGATATTATCGTTGGCAGGCATTAAGCTAAAAAAAGATTACCCTTTACCCTAATACTTGCTACCCATCAATACAAAAGAACATTGTGACAACCATGGCACAACTATACTATCATGTTTAAATCTATGTACACAACAATAATATGAAATAGTCATAAAAAAAGGGCTACATACAGTAGAGTCTCATAACAGCGAGGTGTTCATAATTCCCAACTTAATCTTTGCTATAGCAGTGTCGTTACTTTTACTGAACAGGCCAATTTTGTCCCCCAAAAACGAAAAACAATTGCCCTAAAGTTGCATTAACAGACATGCCAACTTTTACGATTTGTTTGCAAATTTACGGAAATCACTTCCTTTTTATGGGTTTACTGAAGATGTAAATGTTTTTATGGAATTTTCATGCTCGTCAAATAAAAATACTGACTTTTTAGTAAGTAGGACGTACCCATTTGGTTTTCCCTCTTTCATGATTTTTATTGGCCACTTGTGCTGCAGTAGCTTAAAATATAGCCATTGACAACATATTCTTGTTTTCAAATTAGTAAATGTTCTTTTTTATTGGCCACCTCAGATTAAATTTGGCTCTGGTAGCTAATGACAGATCATTTTTCATAGCAGCTTTTGTTTCTCAAAATGGCATGTCCGTGGTTCTTTTCGAGTGTGTCCAATAACGCTGGTTAGTACTACGTACAACAAATTTTGTCATACACTGAACTTGATAAGTTATGTTTTAGTCTGTGTGATTTAGCATCAGTAATGAAGTAATTCAATTTAAAGTTTTGGTGTTTAGTTTGTTTGGCTGTGATTGATTTTCTTAAGTGTTTAACCTCAATTTGTACGTGGCATGCATCTTTTGTACCGGGACTTAGACGAGAACAATGTAGTGGCTTGTTAAACAAGTTTTGTTGTTAAATAATTTTTGTCATGGCGGGCAAACTTACAAACAACATTTTCAAGTTTTTCCGTGAATTTTAAATCCACTGTTCACAGTGTATTTTAAAGTTTAATAATGGATAAAAATTTGCGGCTTGTTCTGTATGTGAGATTTTAATATTGGACACAGAGGAAGGAATGACATTTCAAACTTCGTGGAAAGCACGAAACATGTAACAAACGTTCAAACTGTGGAACAGATAACAAGCAGTAATTTCTTTAGTAGCGGCAATAGCTCAGACAGCAGTGTCATTTGTGCTGAATACTTGACATATTTCTTGGTGGAACATAATATACCTTTGAGCGTAAGCGCTCATATAGGACCTTTATTCAGTAGAGCGTTTTTTTTTGTCAAAGGTAACTGGAAGATGATGATGTGGGGGAAAAAAAAGCCATAGTGCTGATTAATAGGTTATCCTAGGTTATGTTGACAATTCTTACAATTCCTCGTGGCAATGTGGGATGTAATCGTGTGTTTAGCATTGTCACGAAAAATGAAATAAACTTAGATCCCAGGTTTCAGACAGAAGTCAGAAGCAATTTCAATGGTGAAATGCAAAAGGTCTGATAGTTGTTATAAACACAGTTATTCCTAGCCAGGGCACCTTTCAACATACCCGAATAAAGGAGTCACAGTAATACAGTATATACTAGTGTACATAGCGCCCTCGTGTATAGTGCGCACCACGATTTTTGCAACAAGTTCCAGGGAAAAAATTTAAGTGCCTTGCTGGCATGTAAAAAATTCAGGGGAGTAAGACTGTGAAGCAACACCAGGGAGACTATGGTGGATCGGTCAGGGGGGAGGGGGAGGGAAAGGGAAGGAAACGTGGCTGACAACAAAGAAAAGAGAGAGGAAAGATAACATTCACACTGGCTAGAGAATGATGATGGCAGCGGAGAGGATGGAAGAGAGTCTGGAAAGGAGGGGGGGGGGTTGGCGGTAGTGGCTTGCGGCACTCTTGTCAGCAACTATATCTGTAAATAGCCTGCCAAGGTCACTTGCTGCCTGAAGCCAGCTCCGCACGTGTGTATGTGTGTGCACACACCTACGCAACAGTTCCTCCCCCCCTTCTTGGTGAAGTTGTGTGTCTGCCGCTTCCAACATGTCCAGCAGAGCAAGATTGCCTTTTTTATTTACTGTCCACCAGAGCTGAGAAAAAAAAAAGGCTCATGAATGTGGCAGGGGGTGGCTACAAGCAGAGGGCTGTGCTGCCCCAACCACCACCCTGCCTTACATTCCCTCTCCTAGGAGGAAAAAAAAGTGTCACCCTTTTTTATTCCTTTCCCCATGGCAATATAGCTGATCACGAGGCATCAAAGAGTGTGCACTCTACATGAATGAATACGGTATGTACATAGTTAAAATCTTTAAATACTCTTTCTGATTTACACATTATTGTATTATACCTTCATTAAAACATTTTACACACTACATTTCAGCTCTATGCAACACGTGCGCCAAAGCTTACTATTACGCTCAATGTTACGATGTTCGAGTAATAGTAAATGCGTAGCAATGTACAAGCAATCAGTACGGTTATTTATACGATGTCAAATTTTTTGTCAGTGACAAAAAATGCTGCACGGAATTTATGTGCTGTTGTCAATTTTTATAAAGTCTTACTGATGGCCGTTTTGAAAAGTTGGTATGTTGCATTAAAATTGGGTTTTAACTTATTTAATGGGAATTAATCTGTTAAACTAATTTAAATGTTTGTACTTTTAAGCAGGCTGGCTTGTGCTCTTTACGACAATATACAACACATTATGATGTACAGACACTACTAAATTTTTTTAGAAATGAGACTAAAACCTAACAGCGCCACTTAAGTAGGAAAGCAGAGTGATATCATTTTCTTAAAATTATATTTTAATAAAACTTACTTTGCGTGAACATTATTAACTTGCCTATCTAAAAGTACGTTTTAGAACAGATTTTATACTAAAAATGTTTACATAAAATTTTGTCCCTATTCTCCCTAGTATCCCTATTCACCCCATTTTACGGTATCATATTGTTCTGATCAATCACTCCTTCGCCAAAGCTTTACAATGACCTTGAATGAAATAAAAGCTAGTTGTTCTAAATAAAACACTTTCAATAAAGAGCAGGAAATATTATCAAAAATATTTTTGTTATCAAAATGAAAAAAATGATACCACATCCTGACCTCTTTCACAGACAGACACAATTACTGTCTGCATAAAAAAGTAATGAAAAATGCCACTACACCAGATTCAGGTATAAGATTATTTTTGATATTGCTTTTCTCTTCAATACAGTGTTATGTTTTCAGTTTTCAAGTTAACTAGACATGTTGCTGTTAAAATAATGAATTATTAACAAAAGATAACTTATTGGAATAAAAAATGATTACATTTGTGGCTTAGCATAGGGCTTTTTCATGCCATTCACATTTGATGCTTAATTTGTTGCCACAACTTTCCAGTACGCCTATATACTAGAATAAACCATGTGATATTTTCCACCAAATTTTGATGAAAATATATCACATGAGACTTGTTCAAAACCAGAAAAAAGTTGAGTAAATGTTATACCTTGTATTACGGAAAACTTCAACAGAGTGCAATTTTTTTTATAGAAAAACATGTTTGGAACAAGTGCAGTGGAAAAATTTGGTGAGTGTTTAAGGGTGTTCACGTGGCAAAAATTAATAATTTTATATTTGCATTCCTTCGTCCTTGCCCATAATATCTAATTTCACAGTAAATTATTTAATTCGAGTAAGACACTTTGTTTTCATTATTACTATGTTCCCATAACTTGCAAATTCTGACTTTGACATGCTACTATGGAAAAACAGGGTGGCTAGCAAAACCTTTAAAAAAAATTCCCTGACTTTTCCAGGTCAGCTGCTCTTATTTCCCTGACCAACAATATATCAATAAAATTAACCAGGTTGTATAATCGCGACAAAATTTTTTTGGGTAAATATTAAGAATCGCTACTCGTTGTGTACCAGTCAAACTATTGATTTTAGACATATAGTTTATTTATGAAAAATGTTTTTAGGGACGTTATATAAGTAGTGCTACATAAAAAAATTGTTTTGTTAGGTTACGTTGTTAGGTCTGATAAAAAAATTTTTATGCTCTAACAAACCTTATGTAAAATGTTTTGTTAGGTTGCCTAATTTAGGTTAGGGAACCAAATTTAATGCTTGGAACCTATTTTAACTTAAACTAACATAAACTAACATAACCTAACACAACTTAAACCAACCTAACCTAACAAAAAATTATGTAGGACTACTTATGTCTGTAGAAACATTTTTCATAGTAAACTATGTCTAAAATTAATAGTTTGGCCAGTACACAAAGAGTAGTGATACTTAATTTTTATCTTTTTTTATGAAACTGTACACTACTAATCAACATCACTTCACCTAGCAGAAATTATATCATATCTTCATTATTTACAAAGGAACAAAGTCCTAGGAATATTCAAATACAACAATTTTCACTTATGTCAATTCACTTGCCACTTTTAAATGCTGTTGTGAAGTTATGGAGAGAAAAGCTCTCGATACCAGAATTAAAAGCATTTAATAAGTTGTCTAAAAACAGACGTGTAATACCTGGTCACTACACCATCACTCTTTGAATCCCAAAAACATACAGTAATGTGCATTGGATGTTTTTGAGAAACTTTGTTCAATGATTCGTTGAAACAAACTTCAACTTTCTTCCCCTCTAGCAATTAACTCATTTCATCCATGAAATACGACGCAAGACCAAATGTAATGTAAAAACTACATGTTTAACAAAGTAGAAGTTTGCAACATTCAATTGGTAGACAAACACAATGTGAGGTTTTAGCCAAAACAATAAAACTACAATTACAATACCTGACAGTCAAAGAACTTGAAATTAAAAAATATTGAAGAGGATGATTACATCAGAGGAACCTAAGAAAGTAAAAACTAACAAATAGCAACAATTCAAATAACTACATATGACTTGATTTTAAAAATCCTTCCTTAGTGGGTGCCTACGCTGTGAGGAGAAGCTTCGCTGAAAATTTCACGTTTCTAGGTCCAGCGGTTTGGGCTGTGCGTTGTTGAGTGAAAAGAGCACTTAATTACATATTAGATCTTTTGCAATCCGACGATTTAAAATACGGAAGACACATACAAGGCAACGGAAGAATATAGCACATAAGGATTACTACTGACAAGTCTGCTGATTTGTTCGTAAAATGAGCCGATATTAGTCGCATCCTGGAAGCTATCTGTGATACTGACGCTGTAACTGAAGTTTCTTTGCTGTGACACTAATCTTGAAACATTGTTATTTCACATGATACAGATTTGAAAAAAGCACCTAGGCCTACCTTCACAGTTTAAACTCCCAGCCTACTTACGATTTTCTGCCTTCAATGTGGCTCGTCATAACGGAACGTCGGCCCATGTTGCATAAAGAAAAATCAACATTGCATCTTGCAAAGTTACTCGCAACGTCACACTACCACCTCGCATTGCTTACTAGCACGTGCGGGAGGGAGGCCTGGCAACGCTGCGGGGGTGGTGCAGCGGTGGAATGTGGATGTCTAGACGAGTGATCGCGGACGAACTCACGTGTGCAGCTAATAGTGTTCTCTGCGTGTAACTGATTAGCGTACAGTTATCGTAGTGTTTACGTTGATAGTTCGGGCAATAAAAATGTCAAAACGATTGCGTTCATTTACAGTGGGAGAGAAACTGAAGGTGATAAAAGAAGCAGAAGAGTTAGGAAATCGCGCGGCAGGCCGTAAGTACGGCATTGCGGAGTCGTGCATCAGAGACTGGCAGAAAATGAGAAACAAGTTGCAGGAAAGCAATGTGAACAGGAGGGCCTCCAGGGGAAAAAAAGCTAAATTTCAACACGTAGAAAAAATATTAGTTGCATACATAACTGCATTACGACAGTTTGGATATGCCGTTTCTACTGACATGTGTCAATTGGAGGCCTTGAAAATTGCCAGAGAATTGGGTGTAAATCCTGAGTTCAAGGCTAGCAAGAACTGGATTTACCGATTCTACAGACGGAATGGCTTATCTGTGCGACGAAAAACGACTGTTTGCCAGCGACTTTGTGATGCCTATAATGACAAGTTGGTTCAGTATCATCACGTTATTCGCTTGCGGCAGAAGCACTCATACCTAATTGGGCAAATGGGAAATGCCGATCAGACCCCCGTCTATTTTGAAATGCCGTCTGACACAACAGTTGAGGCACGTGGCTCAAAATCTGTGCAAGTAAGAACAGGTGGCAATGAAAAGCAGCGGTGTACCGTCATGCTTACAATGCTAGCGGACGGGAAGAAGCTTCCTCCTTTTGTGATTTTTAAGCGCAAATTGATACCGAAAAATGAGAAAATACCTGGCCGGAATTTTCGTAAGGGAGCATGAAAAAGACATAGCTGTATTTATTGTGAGTGATATATGCAGAGCTAAGCTTTTTTACTCACTGAAAACGTCTCGTGAAGTGGTGATACACGTGGAGTGTTTGTATTGCTTTTGTGCTGCGACTGTACCAGTTGACCTTGACAACTTCCGCTCGCTTACTCACGTGTTCGAGCGCGCCCACATACACACACAGACACTGGCTGGTGCCGTGTTGCTGGCATGCAGCGCTTGCCACTTGGAAGCAAAAAAGCGTATGTCAACCTCTCGTTGCGGCAAACTCAGTTCCGTGCATTAACATCCGCCCCATTTATGAGGCATTGAATTATTTTAAAGAAGTTGCTGCTATATACAAATAAATATAGTAGGTGAGCATAATTTTTGTTTGTTTGATTGTTTTGCCCCATAATAAAATTTTTCTACCCCAAAAAATTTATTTTTTTGAAAAAATTTTTTTTCCCCAAATTTGTTATTGAAAAAAGGGGTGCGTGGCTTACATGGGTGCGCGGGGTACGTGGGCGAATAAGGTATATACACACACACACACACTAGCTGTCTCTTTGCGGCATCACCCGCGTATACTATAGAAAAAGAGTAACCAACTTTTAATTACGTATTAATTGATGGTGTAACTATATTCTCTGTACATATCTGATTTGCGAATTATTTTTAATTGGTTTGTACATATTATTATGTGCGCAAACATTAAAGAAAAGAACATGTTGCTTTCTTGTCAGGATAGTTTCATTATCTCCAAACAATTATTTTCCAGCTTTTCACCCTCTTAAATTTCGATTTTCGATAAATCCTAAAATAACTTTTTAGATATTTACTTACGCAACTTTTTAAATCACAGAGCGTACTGATGGCTTGATTTTAAAGCGAAAACCACCTCGACATCTCAAATGGTTTGGGAGATACAGATAATTAATTGAAAACACGTTTCATTTTTTACCGGCTTTCAAGGACGAATTTTGAAAAATCCTAAAACCACTTTTTAGACATTTACAAGAGCACTGTTCTGATGCAAGGATCACCTCGATATCTTAAGTGATTTATGAGAAATAAAGGATTTATTGAAAACACATTTAATGGCTTTTCATCCCCTTAATTTCTGAATTTCGAAAAATCGTTAAATTTGCATTTGCTTAGTCAATGTGTGAAGTAAAAATATTAACAATATATCATCAGGTTAGAGAGTTATAGAGAATTTCGTGAAAAAGTATTTTGCCCCTTTTCACCCATCAATTGATTTTGATTTGATTTAATATATTAGCTTTGTGAAATTGGGAGTTTGTACATGTTTAACAAAGTAGGAAATCTATAGAAGTTTGCAACATTCAATTGGTAGACAAACACAATGTGAGGTTATAGCCAAAACAATAAAATTACAATTACAATACCTTTTAAGTCAAAGAACTTGAAATTAAAAAATATTGAAGAGGATGATTACATCAGAGGAACCTAAGAAAGTAGAAACTAACAAATAGCAACAATTCAAATAACTACATATGACTTGATTTTCGAAAAATCCTTCCTTAGTGGGTGTCTACGCCGTGAGGAGAAGCTACGCTGAAAATTTCACGTTTCTAGGTCCAGCGGTTTGGGCTGTGCGTTGATGAGTGAGTGGAGCACTTAATTATATATTAGATCTTTTGCAATCCGACGATTTAAAATACGGAAGACACACACAAGGCAACGGAAGAATATAACACATAAGGATTACTACTGACAAGTCTGCTGATTTGTTCGTAAAATGAGCCAATATTAGTCGCAGCCTGGAAGCTATCTGTGATACTGACGTATTGTATTATGCAAACGTGCCGAGTTTGTTATTTGTACTTATTTCTCTACTGTGCAACAGTATCTTGTGCGCCAGGTATCTGCTTACACGATAGATGTTTATCTGGGAACAGTACTATCAACCTGTTTGAAAAAGAGGTTCACCACCACTTACCATAATCGAGAAGCATCAACACGTTTTGCCGTTTGCATTTTGAGAAATGAGTACTCGGAAAACATATGGTTAATTGATTCTTTCCTCGGAAATCGGAAACATAATCGATTATAGGAATTATCCGATTCTGCCCATCACTACAATAAACAACTGACAACAATTACGAACGTATAAACATGCCGCATATTAAGAACAAAAGCGAACTGAGAATCCTAGTCCACGCCTTCAATTTCTACCACGAACTCTTGGAGGAAAAGACCACAACTGTTTAAAACCTACGTTGTCAACTAAAAATTCATTAAAATTTACGTCATTTTGCAAACAATACGCAAGAAACACCATGAGAGAGTAATTTTTTACCACTGTGGAAACTTGAAAACATCACAACACATTGTCAGGGAAACTATTGGTCTGGCAACACTGGCGGGAACCACTGAAAATTCTGGTACAAAACGCCAAAAAATTGTATTTGAGACGAAAAACTGGTATCACGCATCAAATCCACTCTTCCACAGAACTACAATATCAGTACAAAAAATATATTTGAACTATAAAACTGGTATATGTACCAATAAAATGGTACAATGTGTTTGCGGAAATGTTCTTCTACTACATTTTGAAATTCCGGGTTTTTTTTAGAGAATCCCCTGGCTTTTACCTGACTTCTCCGGACGGACGTCTTAAATTCCCTGACTTTTCCCGGTTTTCCCGGTCGCTCGCCAGCCTGAAAAACTGTGAGAGCTAAAAAAATTTTTACAAGTGGAAAATATAGTCGCAAATAACATCTATAAACGAACACTATACCATGCAAATATAAAATTGTGAAATCATGGCCTGTGAACTTCTTTAACATTAAAGTTTTGAGTAATTAAGATTTGATTTGAGGTAAGTATGGAGCAATGGCAGAATTAAGGGTAGCAGAAACCAGATAAAATGTGGTAAAGACTCCAATGTGAACTGAACTTGGATTGTCATGGTAGGGTTTGGGAGAAACGAAGCTCTCAAATGAATCAAGAAAATGTTACAAACAGGAATGTTATAACATGATTCTACTAGCTTAATGAATGTTCATCATTACCCTGGATAAGAATTACCTGTGTTAAATATGTAACCACCAGCCTCCAGAACACACTCTCCCCAAGGTGTTTTTATCACAGTTCCATGTTGTCCTTTATTGTGAATAAAATTTTCAGGATCAAACAAGAGGTACAAGTACTTTGTGGTTTCTGCAAGGAAGAAGGATTCCATTCTGTCTTCTTTCCTGTGGTCACGTACATCCTTTATCTACAACCAAAATTAGTAAAAAGGTTAGTGTAAACCAAGGTACACTACAGAATTAATTTCTGTATGCATAATATAAAATGTCAGTTTCAAACCACCACACTGTTTTAGCTACCTTTACTGTCTAATGAATGCTGCCGCAGAGAAAAAAAAAATCTGTATTATTTAGGCACTGTTTTTTTGAACAAGAGAAAAAACATACAGTACTGGAAGAGAAGTGAGTGAGTGAGAGAGATTTTGGTCAGTGCTCAACATCAAGGTCTTCAGTGCTGGTGAAGGGTGACATGATGTGAGTACGGAGCAGTGCCGAAATGAAAAGGTGGGGGAAACAAGAGATCCCCAAGAAAACCACAGACCAGCGGCATCGTCATGATTCCCATATGCAAAAATCCGGGGAATGACCCCGCCGGGAATCGAACCTGGATCGCCTTGGTGGGAGGCGAACGGTTTGACCATTCAGCCACCGCGGACCCTAAAAGTGAAGTAGTTACATACAGTACTCACAGTTGCATATCCACAGGGAGTGTGGGCACTATGCTGTATGCTGCGCAGAATATCCTTCCCAACTTCTAGTAGGTATGGATCCCCTGTTGCCCTGTATAGGTACATTACACTCTCAACCAGTTCAGGCCGCAATGGATAGCCTTCTCGATTTGAACCTGCCTCAGCCTACAGCATCAAGAACACAAAAATTTTTTGATTTTCTCACTTTCTACACATGTACCTTCTTAAACAGTGAATGAATGAACAGTAAATACGAGGTACATTAACTGCATTGTAATTGAACTAATTCACAACAAAACAAAGGAAATATTTACAAATGCACAAACAGAACTATTTGGCTAGGATTACTCAACTGTAATCATAATTGTGCACATCTAATATGTGATATGAAAGAAAACAAAGTGTGTAATGCCATTCATAAGAAGACAATTGATACTACCGGTTGTAAGCACGCACAAAACTACATTGGGATATAAAACATACTTCAAGTGGTATTCAAAATTATTTTAGTAAGGACATGCAGAACCTTAAGATCAGTTAATAAACCTGAGACAAGAAACAATAGTGTGTAAAGTTTCATAAATTAAGGCCTTTATGTGTTCTTACAGACAGACAAACTTTAATTTTAAAGATAATGTGTTAGCAATTATAAGAGGCATGTTAAGGTGCATATTTACCACTTAAAGTACGCTACAGTGAGCTTTTGTCCTTCTCTTATGCTCATTTCTTGCTCTCAAAATGTACAATTCTTAAGTGATAATGGCCAGTCTACTAAAGCTCAAGCTGTTGACGACTACGCTCAAAATGTAAAGGGTGTCTTGTAATGTTCACTGTTCAATGATCATGCTTGCCAGCATAGATCACTTTTCTACAAAACTACAGGTTGCCTAAATTGTAGGAAGTTCTATCGTCCACTTAGCATTTCACTCCCTGGTCAAGTACTGTCCTCAGGCATAGTCACTACTGTACCAAAGAGGGTTAACAGTTATGTCTGAGGGCTGAAATGGAATAAACTGTGCAAAATTTGTCTGTTGACTATCAGCACCAATGCTAACAATTGGCCTAATCTATGCTCAAGGGTTATGTTTCATATGATTATGTGCTCGGGTCTCCTTACTTCTCAAGAATCTTGCATGCCTTTAGCTACTTGAGTAGTATGCAATGGTAGAATATTCAATAAAAAGCATTTAAACTGTAAGTAATAGACCACTACTTTTCTTAAAAGTAAAAGGAGAGGTCCTCACTTGACTACGTGCATATGGAAAAATGATGTCTAAACATCCAGGATGCAGGTATTGAATATTTCTGGGTATTTCACAAATGATCACCTTTGCAAAAATACATTTTTGTGATACAATTTATGTTAAAATGAAAAAAAAAAAAAAAAAAAAAAATCCTACATATACACAGGTGCTTATGATAAAGTGAGTATTTTTTAAATGCCTCCTTAATTTATATTTTTAGTTTGTAAATATATTTCCATTGATGAAAAAACTCAAATAGGCTGTCATTGCTACTGCATTTAAAACTACTGTATTTCACTTGAAAAAATTGCTGGTCAACGGTAAAATCTGCACAACTCATTCAGGAGTGGTAGAAGGTTTTCTCATGAAGGCCAGGGACAATTAGATTACTTACTTTGTCTCCCTAATACAGAGGGAGGTCCTACCCCAGGAAAATTTTCATTTCACTGTTCAAAATGGTGCTATTTAAGCAGTTTCAGTATCTAAACAATGTTGAACCTGAAGTCATCGTACGTTAATTATTTTTATGACATGATTTGTTTTGAGTGAAGAATTTAACAAATTAAGCTCATAACTAAAGTTAGGCGGGATTACGATGACTTCAGGTTCACTTTACTTTCACATTCATGTAAGCAGAGAACGCCTTGACAAACATACTTGAACGGGACATATCATGATCACGTCACTTTATACTTACGTTCCCTTTCACATAGCAAAAACCTTGTCGATGTCAAGTTTTTAAGTTAAAGTGATGCGTGAATGTGAAGTCATCTTAATCATGCCCTTAAGGTTTTCAGAGGCCTTTAAAACTTGAAATATTTAAGGATGTTCACGTGGGGAAAAATTATAATTTTATATTTGTATAAAATAGGATATGTTTTGTAGACATTACTTGAGGGAACACTTTCCTTTTACGAAAAAAATTTAGCTTGGCCAGTTTTCCCACAATGGCATTTCAAAGTAAAAATTTGCATATTTTTACTTCATACAAAACTTGAAAACAAATAAACACAATGAAATAAAAAAAAAAAAATCACATCAAAACTACATGTCACAGTCTACAGCTTGAAGTATATTGTCGCAATGGTAAATTTCGGATAATTATTTATTTTTTTTTGTTTTTTCTTCTCGTCCATACTCGAAATAGGTAGGAAAGTTATTTTGGTATGTAATTTTGAAGAGTATTCAGTTTTGGAAAGTCACTTCTTTACATTTAGGATCATGGAAATCTAGAGTGTTCTCTGACAGTCTCTCAGGTTGAGTTTATTTGTTCACTGTTCTTGGAAGTCTGCATGGTTGGTGGCCACTGCAGTGTTTGTCGATTCCTTTGCGGGTAGTGTCCAGGAAGTGTGCACAGGCCGATGGCCTTGTGTTAGGTTTGTAGGCAGGTAGGGGGTGTGTCTGTGTCGCCGGACGGTCGTGCGCTCTGGGTCCTTCTGGCACTTTCGGCGTGCGGCGGACTTCCAGGGGCACTGGATGTGCCTTTGTCAACACTCCCCGCTCCCCTGTCCGCAAATTAACAGCTGTAGTACGGCAGGTTGTACTGGTACCGACCTCCACACCATGCTATATCAGGGTTCGATACATTAACGGGGTTCTTAACTGCTCACGGCTCTAACAGCTTCAGGGTAGGCACCAAAGTCGTCTCTCGTTGTCGTGGGTCCGTGAAAAGGACGAAGAGCAGGAGGATGAATATAAGAAAGATTCACTTGATTTAGAGGTATATAAACACTTTTACTGTGCCTCGAAATAACAATTCACTTTACACACATGCTTGTTTTTAACCACGCGGTGAGCCTTGCCGTACCCCCTTTTAAATGTTATATTAAATTGCTAGGATGCCACCTCAACAAGCCATATTAAATACCTAGGCCCCACAAACTCTTACAACCGAGCCAATGCATCTCGATTACGTTAGCACGTGCATTCACCAGCACGCGCCCCGCACGTCCGTTCACGCCGACATTCAGATAGCCAAGAAGGCCGCACCGGAGGTCCAGCAAACTCGCTCACCCCTGGCGACACTTGCTCAAGATGGCAACCTTAGCATAGCCTCCCTAGGCCTGCATCCTACCCTAGAGAGCATTCCTAATTATTTGAACTTAAGTTTCTTTAACATTTTATACAATGAAACGTAACAATATAATTATGCTTCACCAGAAGAATTAGTTACAAGGTTTCAATTAAATATAATATGAAATTTTGTTGGAAATCAGCCTTTGCCTCATCGCCAGCGCTCACAGTTGGTACCAAAACAGTTCATTTTGCGCTCTCAACGCCCTCTCTCCGGAACTTCACACATCACCAGACAAGGAAGATAGTACAAGATGGCTTTCATCATCCTCAACACTTACATCACTTCACATAATCAAACACAAAATTTAACTTTACCCTGGAATGCTCTCGCCTACCGGGACAATATTAGTTTTAACAAACAACTTATCAGCTCGGCTCACCGCTCTTAAATTACTACGGTCCTCTTCCTTTTAACTTACAAAGGTAAATAGTTGAGTTTTACCGCCGGAGAGATGTCCATTTGGTTATTTCGCCGAGGTCTGCACAAACATTGATGTGCCAAATCCCTGCCTCGTCATCTTATAACTAACACGTGTCTCTTTCCTCTCACATTGCGGGGGATTTCGACGCACTTATCTCCGTTGTCGGGTAAGTCGGGCCGTCCACCGCCGGGCCACCGTGACCCCTACCACAATATTCACAAACCAATTCTCATAAAGCACCTCGGGACTCCCTTAGACCTATACTGACGCCGGGAGATATTCATG
>PNEQ01115127.1:10149-31304 GCA_003012365.1 Medauroidea extradentata | reverse complement strand
GTCAATTGCTTTTATTTTTACCGGAACTTAGTCTAACGTAACGTATTTTCATCCAGGAGTAGCGCCACCCCCATCCCTGCGAGCTCATTCGCCCAGGGGTTTAAACGCAAAACGTAATTATTTGCATAGTCGTGCAGTGTTCAGTGCGCGCCTTTCTGTGTTAGCCACCCACTGGCTATAGAAGTGGGGACCGCTTAAGGCACGTAGTGCACATTTTTTGGGTCAGTAACCCACCAATAAATCGGTGTTAAGTGTAACCCGGCATGAGTTATTTGGCCATGGCCAATTCAGGTCTTTAGGGAGCTAGACCCCTCAACCAGCCGCCTTTTCAGCTTTTCAACCACCATCATCTCGACGTGGAGGATCCAGGGGAAGCACGCCACACGGGCGGCAGATCCACGGCCACCACCACCAGCAGCCGGCATTGCGAGAGGCGTAGTTGTCTCTCGCTATCACCCTCCCCTCTGCCCTCACCACCAAACACGTCACTGTGAATGAGTATTTAAATTTCATTTCATATATGTAAACCACATGTACTTAAGGAATAAGTTGTGCCGTATGTTCAGCATATACTGTACAGAATATGTGTTTATGTAAGTTTATGTATACATATATATATATATATATGTGTGTGTGTGTGTGTGTTTATGGTGTCATAAACATGCTTTGTAGGTACAGTTTTTACTTGTTACGTTTAATGTTTTTAATATAAATTGTTCTATAACTATTTTAAAAATGATGTGAATTCTGGTCTTATGCCAGTGTGTTTAGCCTATATGTACAGTTTACAAATCTTTGTTGTATGTAATTATTTATATTCTAAGTATATTACCTACTGTATAGGAGTGTCTCATTATATTATATCATGTATTGGAACGTATCACTTTATAATGTGTAAGAATGTGTCACTTTGTAATTTGTGATAATGTATTATTGACATGCTTCATATCCCTGTTGTCTGAAAGACAGGTAGAGGAATCAACGAAGTGAAAATAAAATAAAAAATTAAATAAAATAAGATGTGGCAGTCCAATTTGTTAATTGTATATGTTTGGTTCATTTTTTTGCGAATAATTAGTCTGCCTATCGGATCTAATATGTTAGTGATACGTGAATTTTCGTGCTAACATATTTGTTGTAGCATAGTAACAAAGAAAAATACAGTACAGAAGGATAAAACAAGTTTCATTACTTAGAACTGATCTGTTTCTTGCTCTAACATTCACGATGTAGCGCAAAGTGGCTGACATCTGGTGGCGTGTTTATGAACTAGTAAAGACGGCATCAACAAATGTTTCGCCGTTTATGGCAATGTAAAATTTCAAATGTATTTTAGAGTTTTATCGCGTAGAAAACTAGTAACTTGAAATGCTCTGAATTTACAAATATTTAAAATAGACTGAACTTGCCTTATTATTTAAGAATAAAAAACTTTCAAAGAATTACTTTTCCAGGTGACAGTAGACATTCGCTTCGTGCTCGGTAACTTCAACTAGAAAGATTAATATATATGTTTGAAACAGAACAAAATGTAACAATTAAAGCAAATTGATGTACGTAAATTAAAAACAAATAATTTTAATAATTCTTTGCTACAGTACATGGCACATGCGTCGTGTGCATTGTTTTTTTTTTTTAAATTGGGGCCAGAAGCATCTTCCAGCCCCGTCCAAAATATTGAGTCTTTTATTTACAAATAAACATACATCAGGCAAAACAAACTGTACAAGCTTACCCATTCCGACAACAACGGTCTTGGTGGGAGAAAATGAATGTGGGTGATACTGTGTGATGGCTGCTGGGTGATGAGATGGAGATGCAGCGGCGGAGTGCACTAAGGATGGAGAAGAGTGAACTCAAACGTGAAGAGGCGATGGCTGGTAACTGTCAGATGAGTAGTACGGAGACAGTGAACAATGATTGGTGATGCGGCGAGAGATGATGTTCTGTGCTGAGGTCCTGAAGTCTTCTGTGGGAGGGTGCCAGTATCAGGGGGTGGGCGTCACCGTTGTTAGCCACCGGGATCCCCGGCGGCGACTGGTGCAGGAATGTCGTCCTCCAAGGTCCGCAGGTGGTCGACAGAGAAGAGCGGTCGCCGTGGGTGGGCAGCAGCAGGCGGGGGGTCGGCCACACTCCTGATGTAGGGGTTGGAGTTGCGGGAGCAGCGGTGAAGGAATTTCGTGGAGGCTTTGACAAGAGTGGAGTGAAGATGAGGAAGGTGAGTCTGATCGAGAAGGTGTTGACGGAGAGTGGCGCGAGGAAGGCCGAGGAGGAGGCGAAGACCAAGAAAGTATGATCGGGTGAGGGGACGAAGATTGTAGAGGGATGAATGAGACCAAACAGGACTTGCATAGGTAAAGGTATTAAGTTGAAATTTCTTAATTTTGCAGACGTCCCGTATTTTACAGTTCCATGTGTTTAATTATAACTTTTGTAGTCATTGTCAATGTATATTGATGTAGAAGATTTAGTAATGAGCTATGGATGCTACTTATAAAGTGTGGGGGAAAAGGCAGACAAATAAAACACATTATTTCCAAACATGAAATTTGTATCCAAAAACACAATCCCGTGTAATAACTGCCAAAACTTTGATAAACAGGCAGCAAAATTTCTCTACACAATCAATACTTTCATGCATTTCTTTTGGTGACTGAAACATACTTTTATTTCACCTGGTTCTCACAAAAACGAAAATTTTAAATACAAATAAAAGCAAACTAACAGCAAAGCAGCTTTGTTAATGCTGTCTTTGCCCTCCATTTTGTCGTATGCAGTGCTGCACTCTGGAGGAAGCGACGCCGCGAATATATATATATCTTGCAAGGTTTATTTTACTCGGCCTCTCAAGAACTGGAAGAGTTGGGTCAAGTTGACCCACACCAACCCAGGTCAAAAAGAGTTGACAACTCTCGGAGGAGCGAGAAAAACGCCTATGGGAGATGCAAAGCAACGCTAGGAGCAGCACTGTCGCGCAGGGGTGTTAGACGTACCAGGATCCTGGTACTCGTACCAGTTTTCAGGGTGCTGTACCATGAACCAGGACACTTTCATCCTGGTATGCGAAAGTACCAGGATTTCAGAACTTTGCAAATTGTATTAAAATGCAACAGTATTTTCAGCAAAATCTTTCTACACAAAATATATATTTTTTGGCACAATACAACTTCTGAATTGTGAGCATGAATCTGTGCATATAGTTATTGTAGGTTATTGCAAACTGTTTTTTTTTTTAGGTGTTGGCAACACGTACTTGTGTACATCTGTGGTAGATGTGAACCTCTGATTTTCTTTTAACTAAGAGCATTCTTTAAACTTTTCGCTTAAAATACTTAAGACTTGTTTTAGAACGTCGTCTTTTTCATGCCTGTAAGCATTCGCAATTTTTTTTTTTTTTTTACCTGTACCAGGTTTTCGTTGAAAGTACCAGCTTTTTTTATGGTGTTAGTACCAGGATTTTGAAGTTACCATCTAACATCCCTGCTGTCGCGCCTTGCAGACGGCCGGAGTGGTGCAGAAACGTATTTTTCGTATGTGTGGCAATGGAAAACGCGAGTTTACTTTCATTTTTAAGGGCTCGTATGGATAAATGCAGGCTTAAATTAATGTATATTAAACCAATATTGAACACAATGAACTATTTAATACAAAATATGTAATAAATTGTTTAATATATCCCATATTATTCACTGAAGTGTGCATTAGAAGCGACGCGGAATAAAGTCGCATGTAGAGTGTGTAATATTAAATGATTTTGTTATGAGGAAAATACAATTTATAAGAAAAAAAATAATCTAATCTTTTTGGAAAACTACAAAATTGATTAAAATTTGTGCGCACGAAAACTGTCCGTTTATAATGGTTAAAGGTTACATTATGCTGTTGTTACAACATATATTTACTATTATCGCGATTGCAAGTAGACTAATACTTTATATAAAAAAAGGGATATTATGAGCTTATAATTTTAACGTTACTGGATATTTACGAAACGTACTGCAGACATAGTTCCAGAAAATTTTTTGTAACAATTTTTTTTTAGGAAAAAATCTACTTCTCAAAAATAAACATAAAACGGGAAATTATTTTTAGTAAGACACGCATTCTAAAAGTTAGTATTTTAACACTTACAAATGAATATACACGTCTATGACTATATCATTTCAAACAATTCAGTATTTAGTAAATTGATGAGGTTAGCCCTAACCTCGTTAGTTCTACATAAACCAGTTATAATGAAAGAAACGTGTTTACTACAATACATACAGAAATTGGAAAATAAAATACAAATAGGTAACACAGAATTAGTTTAGAGAATACTGTTTATAATATGAATACAATTAGATTGGCAGAAGTTGCGATGTGTGAAAATGTCAACACTAGTAACGATAATTTTACACTCTTACCCATCGACAGTGCTCTTTACATACATATAGAAAAATATTTTTAATAAAACTCATTGATTTTTACAACAAAGAACAGTACTTTTGCCACCTAGTCTTTATTTATAGACATTAAATAGCCTCGCTATGCACGTGTAGAATATAGCGTCTGCAATCGGTATCACCATTCCGAAGGTTCAGAAGTTCACCACCAGATGTCAGTCACATTGCTTTGCATCTCCCATTGCGTTGTTTTGATTGTATTGTAAACACTGCCTGATTGTAAATTTCGCCGAACTAGCAGATGTATTATGAAATATTAATAATGAAGAATCATTAAGTGATGAAGCTCCTAGAGGTTAACAATAACATGCAAGCATTACCATAACATACAACTTTTATTGGTTGGAATTTAACAAAAACATTATTCACCTGCCGCAACTACTATCGTAGTCCTAGTATGTCTGGAAAATATGTGATTTACACAAATTTCAAACATCCCATCAAAAGTAGATTGTACAGTCAACAGCAATGATTTGAGCATCTGAGAGAAGTATTGGCTGAAGTTCCCATTGTTTTTTGAAGTGGCAATGTTATTAAGGCAATAAGGAATTAATGTTGTTATTAAAATAGCATATAATAACTTGTCAAAATAAAAATTTTACATCTTTCCTTATTTTGATAAAGTCGGTTTTTGTGGGTGTATTTTTGGACCACACACATATTTAAAATAAATATATTTAGCATTTACCCAGCACTGTACAACTATGGGGCTAAATATAGTGTACAGTTCTTGCAAGTTCTTCCTCTGTTTGACACCCCTTTTAAACTTTTCTTCACTAGTGTGCTATGACTATATGAGACTATTTACTATCCGTGCAGAAATGGTATGCAGACTTTGGCGCGGACCATTCCGCATTTCCTTCAGCACTGAAGCCCGTCGTGTGCACCACGCCACTTGTTCCGAAACGGGCTGATGCGACCCATCCCGCCTTCACATATTGGAACGCACCCGGCGGTATGCACACAAGAGGTAGCGGTGCCCAGACGCCGCCCTACGACACCGTGTGTTACCAGTGCGTGTATCAGCACCTTACAACACCAGGAAATATGTAGGAAAGTGCCATGTTAACATAAAACTGTGGTATCCCGATGCGGTTTGGATACACATGTTGGGTTTGAGAGTAATATCGTATCTCGTGGCAATTAAATGTTAATATATAATAAATCGACGATAGTTCCATAACTGGAGTTTATTCATTCACATCTCACTGTATACAAGTATCACTATGTCTCCTCGCAATAAGAATCTCATGCCTCTGTGTGGAATGCATTACAGCAGCTTCCCAAATAGGCATATGCATTAATAAGCCGTGGAATGCGTTACAGTAGCTTCCCTAGTGGCTTGGTGCCTGAACACCCGGAGACAGCCTCGAGTAGGGCTAGTCCCCCAGTATATATACTAGTCCAGGACCTGAACCTTGTGTCTTAGTTGGGGCAGTGTGCCACTTCCCACTGAACACCTACACAGCCTGATTGATGGAGGGGGGTTGAGCCCCTGAACTCTCACATGATCATACATCCACTGTCCTACTCTTCTAACACATACCCTTTACAAGATATACCATTTCATTAATTAACATACAGTTACAAAATAATATTTATGTTACAAAACCCCGTAATTTAACTTTTTCTGACATTAGTAATTTGGTAACTTCCGTGTCAATTATGTCGATGCGGGTTACACTGCCAATTGATGACATTAATTAAAGGCCAGGAGTAACCTTGTTAAGATAAAAACAATTCAGTAGTAAAATGTCAGGTTGAACCTGTTGGCAGAAACATCCCTGTGCCTCGCGGTGAATGTAGACGCGTCCACACAGGCAACTTTAGTGTACATTTTCTTTCCTTTTATTTATTGAGTATAATTGTTTAAATTCTTAAATGTTAACATCGCCAAAGCTTTTTATTGCTTAAATAATATTAATTCTTTACTAAATATAACTTCAGTTACATTCAGTGCAACGTATTGCATAATTCGTGCAAAAAATTAAATTCTTCAATTTTTCAGAGAAACATTCCCAAACAGCCTTTGGCCATTATTCTCCAAGTCTAATTATTGTAAGTGTTTTGGGCTCTTGACCACTGTGCTATTCAGTGTATTATGTATTTGACGAGCGTTTGGCAGGATCCTGCTGTACGACGCTGCAAGCCCAGCAACCACTCGGCAGTTGGCAGTTACCGGCGATACGAGGCAGTCGACTCCCATCACTCTGGGCCCTTCATTTTTTGTTCTCCATCACTAGTGTGTCACTAGTCTTTATATTCACTCGGAACATTTTCTATTAATATTTTTTTTCTTGGCACAGAGGCGCCCCTGATCTCCTGCCACTCAGTACACCAAGGGGCTTAACTTCATTGAGTCCTCGTGATATTTTCCGCAGCATAGCCTACCAGACAAGCTCAGGTCCAGGCTCGCTTACTGCACAGCCACTTTTGCAGTGTATGAGGAATGTATGGTGTTACGCCAATAATAACCACGTTTGAAATTCAGGTCGGTATGTTATTTTACTTGCCGCTAACAGCCTTAAAGATGTGGGAGCCTACTAACTCGCAACCACCTTCATTTGTAACTCTTTTACTTACATAAGGTGGTCCAGGTGCCCAGTATTCATGGCGAGTGTTTTACTGTGTGCATCGGATGTGAGGAATGCCTTAAGATTCCTCAGCATAAATATGACTTCGACCTGGGAGAGTTTACGAGCTTAAATGTCTGGCCGTCGGCCACACGACCCTGCTCTCCATATATTCGTCTTCCTCGACAAACTGGCGTACAAGGTAACCTGTTCCTCGCACGCCACTAACGTGAGAGAAGTACATCATCAGCTTCACAGGATATGGCCGGGCCTCTTTATTCCCCTCTCTGCGACAACCGCTCGCATCAATCTTCTGCTTTTTAGTATCGCAGTATTAGTTAACACCATCATAAGTAATTTGATTTTTCACAATGGTGAAAAAAGAACTAAAAACTTTTTTAATGCATGCTTTGAAAATATTCAAGACAAGCAGCAGTCATACGATGCAAATAATACATTTTTCGTTCACAAAAAAAAATATTTTGCTTGATTTTGGATTAGTTTCACAACAAAATTGGAAAACTAAGGGTTTTATTACTACGAAAAAACTTGGGGCCAAGTTATGATATATTTATGACAAAGAAGTGTAGGGATTCTTTGATATGAAAATAATTCTGTTTTAATATTTTCTTTTATCAAAATCACTGTAAAACTATGTAGGGCATGGCCATTACAAAAGCTCATAAGTGTAAGGTGGCTAAGACAAAATTTAGCTTCAGGTATACAAAATGTATCGTTAGTAAAGTTTACACGTGTCCAATTATTCAAATTAGCAGCTACTCGATCAACTCCTCACCTACCTTGCTCTCGGAGGGTTAAGTGGTTGTTATCAGACGAAAGTCACCATTTGGCAGAAAAAATAGTTCAACAACACTCAACACCAAAAAACAGCAAAGTGAAACTGATTGAACTGAGTTCAAATTGTAAAAAAACAAGCGCTAAACGACTATTTAATATAAATAAAGTAATGTGTGAAATAAATCCTGCGGACGTTGAATTTAGTAAATTATTTAATGCATATAAATTAAGGATTTTTTATTTCCGCCATCTTAAAGCCCTGAACAGCATTAAATGTGATTAACACAATGCTGGTGACCGGCAAAACCTGCTCACGTGACTGAGAAATCCTTCCTTACTCCAGCTCACTAGCTTTTGGTAGTCACTTATTATGTGTATCGTGCTTCCAGAACTGACTTCATCCTGTTGGTGGCTGGCGAGGGGCAGTCTGTGAGAGTCTAATGGAACAAAACGATAGGTACCATAATGTGGGGTAAATTTGCACCATTTCGGGGTAGGCTCGCATAAGGTTTGCAGTTTCTTGAATTGATGAAGATTTCACCACTCACCACCTTAATACAAAACAATAATTTATTATGAATGTTACCTTCACTCTACGCAAATAGCCTATTCGAATTGATCTTTAGAGCCTTTGCCAATTAGTTCCCCACTATCAAGCTTGTAACATGAAGATTAATTAGGGATTCAATACAAAAAAACTTTTGAAAGCATCAATTTAGAATGAAACTCTTTTAATCAGAAATTTCTGGAATGTGTAAAGCTGCCACATATGTAAACAATATCTACATTTTATGTTTAAAGCTTCACATCTGAACTATAATAACAAAAATTATAATTTCATAAAAAACAATAACAAATATTTGTACTTAATTTATATCTGAAGTCCTGTCTCAGAATTTTATGTAGAATACTTTTTGTTTGAAAGAGTTGGTACTATTAACTCGTAGTTTAGCCATTGAGAGTTTTTTTAAACCTGTGTTACCTATTTGAATTTCGTGACTGCAGTTTCTTTGCAGATTCTTAAACATCCCCCTCACAATGAAATAATTGGAGATATAACAAGTTATATTGTGTAACAGGAAACAGGAGTGAATCGGCCATGCCCAGTAGGGAGAAACTACTCAGGCATTCGTCTACAGAGCTTCCAGAAACCTTTAGAAAATCGAAATCAGGTAAACTGGGCTGAGTCGAACCCATGTACACAAATCACATGCGCCACCTAGCTCTATGGAGTTCGCGAAGTTATTTAAACGACGTGGAGAGTGAGTGAGTTAATTATAGTTTATTTTCTACACTGCTTCATGGTTTCCTGCCATAGGCGAGCACAGAGCGGACATAGCCCGGGCCGCCAAGTTGTGCGACGACCGCCTCCAAGCTGCGGTTCTTCGTCTCCGGCATAGCGAAGTACAAACATATGGCAGATATGCCACATGCTGCCGCAAAGAACCAGAAGCAGGCATACTGGCCTAGTGCCCGCGCGGCTGGCACGAAGCAAAAGAGGACGATGAACACGAAAGCCGACAGGAACATGAGCAAGGTCGTCTGGATGGTGCCGCGAGCCTGCGGCCGTACCATCTCCGTGACGATGGTGAAGGGCAGTGAGGCGAAGCCCAGTCCCAAAGTAAAAACATACACGGACAAGGCCGCGAGAGGCAGCCAGCTGACGTGGCTAAGATCGAGCCCCAGGTGGTGGAGGTAGAAGTATGTCCCTAGTGCCCCTAGGCAGACAACGAAGATGGCGTCGCTGGCGATGAGCAAGGGCCGTCTGCCACAGCGCTCGATGACTGCAGAGGACACGAGGGTGCCAATTGTCGTCAGTACACCGACGATGATGCTGCAGATGTTGGGCGGTATTGTCGAGCCAGCAGCCTCGAAGATAGACACTGTGTAGACGAGAACTGGTGCATTGCCAGTCAACTGTTGGTTCACGATCAGCCCCAAAACGATGACGAATGCCCTTATTGTGGCTCTGTCCATCAGTTCCGCCATAGACACCTGCACACAACAACATTACACTTCAGCTGCACAAATATTTATGTGATTATATCAGCTGGCAAAGTTTTCTCGGGGAACTGCTTGGAACACACGTAGTGAGTGGCCTACTACCGTATAGTAATAAGTAAACCAATTTAGTGAATGAGGTAGTTGTATAACAGAGAGTAACACGTGAGTGTGAGTGTATGGACTAAACCGTGGGACATAAGGTAAATAATGGCCTGTACCTGGCATCAACACAGCATGGACAAGTGCTAGGCAGTCAACTAAGACCTACAATAAGCTACCTTATGTGTTGCATGACACTCAACACAGGTGTCGTTAACTATTTGATTCAGTGTCATCAAATCTTGGTGAAATTTAGCAATGCTCAAAAATTATTTTATGGAGAATTCTTCCCCTCCCCCCTAACCAAACACAAAGCTAACGACATCGATTGACATAGTACAGGAAAACAGGGACAGTCGCAGATGAAGGAATGTTGTTCTAGGCCCTTAGTACCAGGCCATGTTTAGTGATAGGCTTGTGCAGGGACTTTGTTTGGTGGTATAGGCAAACTCCATCCAAACTACTAACGAACCCTTCAACTATCTGCAGCTGTTGTGTCACCTTACAGATGCATACATCCAAGACTTCTTGATTTGTGTGTGGATAACAATGCCTAACAAATGCACGATGGCCTCAAAACAGAGCTTTTTCAAGCAGGTCAGATTAACTGTGCAAGCTGTCAAGTCAGTGATTGTGTGGCAATGACACCAGAACATCCAAAAGAGAGAAAGGCCGGTTTCACCGTTATAATTAAGCTTGGATATGCATCGAAAGTCTAGTTGTGACAACAGTGAACAGAATAACAAACACATTTATTGAGATGATGAAGGCAGTGATCCTGGGTATTAATACCTGAATATAAATCAAATTCGTCCTGGAAGAGGATGGTTCCAACATTGATTCGGACGGAGAGGAGGCAATTTTTTTCATTGCAGCAGAGATGGAATAAAAATTTGAAGCCTCCAAAAAAAGTAAAGGGAGCTGACAGATGGGAAAGTTCCTTACAAGTCAATGAAAACAGTTTAAAAAGCAGAAAAATCAACATATAGAGTAACTGGAAGAGACTCATCTCTTGGAGTGGAAGAGGAAATTATTGACATGTGAATGTCGATGCAGTCCTAGTCAAAATATTTACTATCCTGTATTATGCAGTCACTGACATTTTGCTGAATAAAGGTTTGATAACAATTATACAAAATTATGACGAACACAACTGAAGCAACATATGTAACAAAATGCATAAAAGTGGAACATGTAGGTGATGAGTGATAACTGGTAAATTGTTTCGAACATGTAACTAAAGGTGCTGAAATAAAGATAAAACTTGCAAAGAGTGTAGTACAAAAAATTAGATTAGTGGAAAACGTCACAGTACTGGACGAGGACAAGATAAACGAGCAGAGAATCGAATCGATGTAAATAAGCACAAACTATGCAACGAAGATAGCATACAGGGACATAGCAGGCAATTTTGTATATTTGCATGAAGAAGAGTCGCGGGGCCGTGGTTGGTATAGTGACAAGAGCACTTACCTATCACCAAGTATCTGGGTACAATTCTCGGCTGGGCCGAGCCACATACTTGCATGTGGAAATCGTGCTGGGCGATGCCGTTCGTCGGCTGCTGTTCTCGGGGATCTCCCGTTTCCCTTATCCCAACATTACAATGCTTACTTCAAGCCACCGCTCGATAAGATAATAAGGTGGCCGCCTGCGATGGGTAGTGGGCAGATTTTCGCCTCACACAAGTTTGTTAAAAATTACTCAATGTACGTGAATAATGACTACTTGAGGAATATCATCCACAGAACATAACACACGTGTTACTTTAACTTTAAAGAAAATTTCCTAGCGACCAAAGAAAGCAAAAATCGGAGATTTTGCTGACTTTTTAGGAGTAGTAGTTTGTAGTATTTTGAAATGTCTAGTTGGGTGCAAATCAACTTTGTCTTAAAAATTATGTCAAAAAATTATACAGTCACTATTGAAAGTCTCATAGAGGCTAGTAACCGGCGAGAAGACTACACACCATGTATGTGACTTACATTAAGAGGATAGGGTGAGTTTTGATATTCGTGCAATCCCAATTCTTGGACACGAACTCACAAATGCTGAGTATATAATCTCTCCATTTCAATGAAACATCGCATATGATGGGGGATAGAGAATTAAACTAAGGCCTACCTTATGAGTGTTCGTCCGCAGGAGCTCCCTGACTATAACCACCATACTCTCCTGCCCTAGTTCGCAGTATGTGCTGTCCCTGCACCATCGCAGAGCCTCTCTGGTCTCATCGTGTTTACCTAAACTATTACCTACCTTGTGGTTGTTCCTTTGCAGTAGCTTCCTGGCCCTGGTCCTCGTCCTCTCCAGTTCTAGCTCGCAGTACACACAGACCCTCAGCCAGCACAGAGCCCCTCTGGCCTCATTGTGTTTACCTGAAGTAAGACCTACCTTGAGGTTGTTCCTCTGCAGAGGCTCCTTGGCCCTAGTAATCGTCCTCCCAAATTCTAGTTCGCAGTACATGCTGTCCTTTGAGCCACCATTACAGATCCCCTCTGGCCTCATTGTGTTTACCCGAAGTAAGACCTACCTTGAGGTTGTTCCTCTGCAGTAGCTCCTTGGCCCTAGTACTCGTCCTCCCAAATTCTAGTTCGCAGTACATGCTGTCCTTTGAGCCACCATTACAGAGCCTCTCTGGCCTCATCGTGTTTGCTGAAGTAAAACCTACCCTGTGGTTGTTCCTCTGCAGTAGCTCCTTGGCCCTGGTACTCGTTCCCTCCAGATCTAGTTCGCAGTACATGCTGTCCTTTGAGCCACCATTACAGAGCCTCTCTGGCCTCATCGAGTTTGCTGAATTAAAACCTACCCTGTGGTTGTTCCTCTGCAGTAGCTCCTTGGCCCTGGTACTCATTCCCTCCAGATCTAGTTCGCAGTACATGCTGTCCTTTGAGTCACCATTACAGAGCCTCTCTGGTCTCATCGAGTTTGCTGAATTAAAACCTACCCTGTGGTTGTTCCTCTGCAGTAGCTCCTTGGCCCTGGTACTCGTTACCTCCAGATCTAGTTCGCAGTACATGCTGTCCTTTGAGCCACCATTACAGAGCCTCTCTGGTCTCATCGAGTTTGCTTAAGTAAAATCTTCCCTGTGGTTGTTCCTCTTCAGTAGCTCCTTGGCCTCGGTAGGTACTCGTCCCCTCCAGGTCTAGTTCTCAGTACATGCTATCCCTGAGACACCAGCTCAGAGCTTCCTCTGGCCTCACTCTGTTTGCCTGATGTAAGACCTACCTTGTGGTTGTTCCTCTGCAGTAGCTCCTTGGACCTTGTACTCGTCCCCTACTGTTCTAGTTCGCAGTACATGCTGTCCCTGAGCCACCAGCTCAGAGCTTTTTCTGGTCTCACCATGTTTACCTGAAGTAAAACCTACCTTATGGTTGTTCCTCTGCAGTAGCTCCTTGTCCCTCGTCCTCTCCAGTTCTAGTTCGCAGTATATGCTGTCCCTGAGCTACCAGCTCAGAACCTCCTCTGGCCTCACAGTGTTTGCCTGTAGCAAGACCTACCTTGTGGTTGTTCCTCTGCAGTAGCTCCTTAGCCCTGGTACACATCCTCTCTAGTTCTAGCTCGCAGTACACACTGTCCCTCAGCCAGCACAGAGCCTGTATGGCCTCATCGAGTTTACCTGAAGTAAGACTTTTACACTGCTTCATATAAGTTTGAATAAATTTGACATCAGCTTATGGGCAATACTTTTTTAATATTTTGTGATTTGTTGCACAATGCAAGACATTTTTAGCTCTAAAATTAACCTGATATGTCCATATCAGTATTTGTACTGCAAAGTTGGTCTTATATGTTGTCACAAATCACAAAATATTACAAATTATTCCCCATAATTTGCTGTCAAATTTATCCAAACTTATATTAAACAGAGTATACCTTGTGGTTGTTCGTTTGCAGGAGCTCCCTGGCCCTAATCCTCGTCCTCTCTAGTTCTATCTCGCAGTCGTCGCCGTCCCTGAGCCAGCACAGAGCATCTCTGGCCTCATCATGTTGGCCGGCAGTGGCTAGGTACAGGGGCGACTCTGGCAGCCAGCGTAGCACGATCAGGCAGGCCGCTGCCATAGCCACACAGCTGTAGTGGTATACGATGTAGGAGGCGTAGTAGCCAGCTGTGTAAGTGAACGTCAGCCCCAGGCTCAAAGCCACGCCGAACATCGTGCCGAGCCGGCCTTTGTTAGCATCCTCGGCAATGTCGCTGATGTAGGCAGGCACTAGAATGCATGCTCCTCCAGCCGCTACTGCCAGAACGAACCTACCATCATCATATCACTCATCACACACATTCGTATCTTCAAGTACAATGTCAAAGATCTACCTTATAATAAACACAGCATGCTTATTATGGGGCTAAATTGCAAACAATAATGTTGGTGCCAAAATGTTTTACTATTACATTTAACATGCCCACCAGTGTAGCGACTTTGCATGCATTATGTCCCCTCTTGTACTATATTTATAACTTATTATCCCCTAACTGTCCAAACATCTATGTTTATTTGATGTAACATACTTAAAAAGATACCTCTGGGCGTAGACAACAAAGGAGAGGGAGCTTATCTGTGCTGTGTTGCTATATTGTGCGTGAAATATGTTGCAAAGCCACATTTTGCCACCATCACATTCTTCTCCAATTTAGTCAACGATGCACATTGTGTGCATATTTATGGCAATTTCTGGATGCTCAGTACAATATTATATAAGATAACGAAATATAAAATAATATAATATTTAAATGATATAATATTATGTATTATATTGCATAATAATGGTCAATGTGGTGTCAAAGTCAACATAGGCTTTATTACCTACATAATTTGGAATGGAAATGTAGGCATATTCGTCATATTTCTGAAAACTTAAAAATTATTGAAGAGAGTGAGATATTTTGGTCAGAGCTTAATAACTATGTTTTAAGCACTGGTGACGGTGAGGGGCGACATGGGCTGAGTATGGAGCAGCACAGGAATTAAAAGAGTGGGGGGAATTGGAAAGCCCCGAGAAATCCTGTCGACCAACGGCATCGTCCAGTACGATTCCCACATACGAAAATCCGGGGATCGTTCCCTTCGGGAAACCAGCCTGGATCGCTTCGGTGGTTCTGACCACTCGGCCACTGTAGACCCAAAAGTAATTGAAAATATTTGAAACATGATGAATAATGAAACAACGATTGTGGAAGTAAATACAGTAGGTAAAGTTTTATCAGACTGCTTTGTCTATGCCTATTCAAGCATCTAGAGTTGCAGATAACCACTCTAGTAATCGAGGATTGAACATGTTTGTGATATCCCATTGTGCCCCGTCGGTCAACTGAAAACGGCTGTGCAACTACCGATTTTTAATTTAACGAAGTATCCACAATTATGTAACTTTTTTTTTGCTCCAAAGATGTAAGTATGAAGCATGGACACATAATAATGGCGACAAAATGCTTGCACAAACTTGTTGCCTTACCTGCACATCTGCAACTGTGCTTCAAGGTTATTGGCAGCATGTTTTTGTGAAGAAATGTCTTTCATTTGACTCTGCCAAACCGAATAAAGTTACTGCGACTCCATACGTCTATGATTTGCCAGCAGAACCCAGAGCGCATAAGAATTACTAGTTACTGTATTAGGCAGACGTGTGTGCCTGTCATGGCACGGAGAAGTGGGGTTAACGTCGCAAGGGAGGGAGAAATGCGAGCGCAGGTCTGGCCGTGCTATCGGCTGTTTCACAAACATCAGCTACTAATGTATTTTCTGTTACTCGAGCCCGACTACCGAATGTTTTTGGTTCGTGAGTTAACCGAGCCGTTCCATCTGTGACGAGCTACAGCAGCCTTGGGAGCAGGAAGGAAATCGCATGCATAGACAAGTGCCGGGTACAGTACATCTAATCACTGATCTCTTCTATATGCTGTTTTTGCAATAATTATTTTTAAAGCTTAAAAAAGAGAATTTATCAAAAATTTGTTAGGCAGTTTAGCGTAAATTGGCCTTTATCCATGATAGCTATTGTTTTCCAAAACAAAAAATATATACGGCTTCGACTAAATAGTTAAATGACCAGAATTTCGTTAGTTACGTAATTAGCTGAAACCGTAGTATTTACTGCCTTGAAAAAATCAGCCGACATGAAGAAGACGATTTAAAACAAAACTGCCAAATAGATTTATTATATCTGCTTTCGTGTAATCGTAAAAAAAATTAAAATCGCTAAAAGAAGTAGAAACAAGATAGCACATCTCTAAAGCAGAGTTGCAGATGTACATATTAGACACTGCAACAAGCTGGTACAAATATAATTTCACGAAAATCTGGTGTCCCTATACATAAGTAAAGGCCTATACACAATTGAATACCAATACTTGCTATGTGTTGAATACTTTTAACATTTGACTTTACATTTCTGTTATTTTAAGAAATTCGCCAGAACACAATACCTACGCAAAGTTGAAGTAACGACAGTTGAAAATCGATTGAGAACCTGTTTTATTTATTTTTTAACGGAAATCATTACGTATTTGCCACAAAAGCATATCAAGTGTATATATATATATAAGTTCAAAGGTTAAATTTTTTTCCGTTTATGATAATATTTACAGAACTGCAATGCCATCTATTGACGAAACTTACAATATATGAATTCTTCTCAAAAGCTATTTACATTGTTTTACGAGTACATTTAGGACACACCTGTTACATTTTTCATGAAATCCCAGTACTACAGAATAAAACAATGTTTAGAAATAAACATTTTTCATTACAACATACATAATCAGCTGGTACATTGCAAACTTTAGGATTTCAGTTTACCGGAAACATAAAGTCAAGGTCAAAGCTACTTGACTTACGTAAGATAAGTACCTGCCACATTAGGATTTTTCCATTTTCGCTGTAAGTTCCATGTAATGAGATTTGTTAAAATTTCCTGTCTGACATGGCACAGATATTACTTCCTTAAGCGTCACCAAATTGTCTCACCTTCACTACCTTTCTTAGTTTTTGATTAGTAACCTTCCGGAGGAAGAACGTCATTTTTTCCATGGAGTGTCACCGGTATAGTATAAGCAATAGTAGTCGATAAATACCAACTGTGAACATTGTAAGAAACATTTCCCTGTGCCTTTTCGAAGAATAAAACATCATAGAAAATTTGTAGACTAATTTAAATGCAGAAATTCCATTATTCCAACATGGTGGGAACTCATCCCCCGTAAGGTTGATCACTTGGCAAAAATTAATATTTTTTATATTTGCACGGCATAGTGTTCGTTTTATAGACGTTACTTGTGACTACATTCTCCCTTGTTATAATGTTTTAGCTCTCATAACTTTCCCATAGCGTCATGTCAAAGTCTGAATTCGCAAGTTACGGGAACATAGTAATAACAAAAACAAAGTTACTTACTCGAATGAAATAATTTGCACTGAAACTAGATCTTATGGGCTATATGCTAAAGAATTTAAAAACGTGCAAAGAAATTCCTTTCTACATTTTTAAAAAATCCGAAAACGATGGAAGTTTACATAATTAATGTCAATTTTTAAAAAAGACGTAAGGCCTTTGTTGTGGGTTTTTTTTTTTTTTTTAATATTTTAGCATCTTGTTCATAGCATCTGATTCCAGTGTAAATTATTTCATTCGAATAAGTCACTTGGTTTTTGTTATTACTATGTTCCCGTAACTTGCGAATTCAGACTTTGACATGACGCTATGGGAAAGTAATGATAGCTAAAAAATTATTACAAGGGGGAATGTAGTCACAAGTAACTTCTATAAAACGAACACTATGCCATGCAAGTACAAAATTATTAATTTTGACCACGTGAACGGCCTTATGCTTTGGCGACACCATTGTATACAACCCCATACGAAGCCATGTATTGTAAGTTATCATACAGACAATTGCAAAAGTTTTAATTTTTGTAGTAATAATAATAAGCCTTCAGGCCACTGTACCTGGCACAATAGAGAAGGGCGACCGAGTCAATGACGGTCAACATGACGTTACCGACGATGAAGGGCGTGGCGACGAGGTAGCCAGTATTCCTGCGGCCGTAGTGGTCTATTGTGTACATATAGAAGGGGACAGTAAGGAGCCGTGTCAGGTAGACCATAGACGCCAGCCACGAGGCGTCCATGTCCGAGATAAGCCCCACTGGTGAGTCTGCGCCCTGCAGAACTGCCAGCATTGTAGATGGCCAGCCGTAGACTACCCCCGCCAGGAACGAGAGTATATTCACTGCAACACCGTGCCCTTGTCAAACCAGTTTCCTTACAAATACACTTCACTGTGTTAACTCATTGTTTCCAGGGAACACAACACCATGGTCTTAGGATGATAATCATAAACATTCTCGTAACAAGCCCTCTAACTATTCGCGAACTCATGAATATAAACAACTCTCGTGACGATTTGGGCCAATAAAATGGCGGATATTCATGTAAATATTTCACCAGGAGTGCTTATCAATTTTGATCTTTCGTACGAAACATCGGAAAATAATTATTACGATGTAATTTAAAAAAAAAACTATTATATATATATATATATATATAATGTTATTGTTTTTTTTTTAGTAACGTATTTTCAAGGCAAAGAACAAGATTATGAATAGCCTATATCGGCCATCTTGTCTGCACTTGGGAGCAGTTCGTGGTTGCGAGTCGGGTAAGATAGGTCTGTAGCTACCTATCGCATCTTTGAGAGAACTTGCGATGCTCAAACAACACGTTAGTTGTTTAAGAATATTGTTTCCTGCCACATGTAAAATGTGGCGCGCATCTTGCTCGCAAATATGACAGTGAATACAAGTGTTAGGTAGTTATTGATGAAAGAAATGTTAGTTAATTGTCTTACTAACTGGAACCACAATGTTTTACATGTGTTTGTGTATCGCCCTTACCAAGCCGGTGTTTATAAACCTCAATGCAAAATACATTCAGCAGCAACTGTGCTTACCTCGCATTGTAATTTTCCGTGAGGTCGACCCAAAATTTTAAGTATATCGCCTACTATGCGCTTTAAATGTGTTGCAGTGTGTTCGTAGATCCGTTTCATTTTACGAAAATATTCCACACCCAGATAGCATGTAAGCTTGTGGCAAGCCTGCAATTGACTTGATTTAGGCTTACCATTACAAGCTCTATTTGGTAAGTTTGATTTAAGCTTGAGTCAAGCCTATTTTTTACAAGTTGTATCCTGCCTTGTACGAGGCAAGCTTGTTACAAGCTTGCAGCAACCTTGAATCAAGCTTTCCTCGTAAGCTTGCTGCAGGCTTGTCGTGTGGAGACTAGTTGGCTAGATTCAAGCTTGATTCAAGCTTATGGCTTGACATGACAAGCCTGTAGCAAGCTTGCAAACTTGTCATGACAAGCTTGATTCAAAAGCTATCAGGGACATGTACAAATTGTGCCAAGGAAGAAAAAAAAACATACTTATGACAAGGACGGAATGTCGTTGTCAAACACACCATGATCATTGAAACACGTCTTATGAGCCTTCCAACATAGCCAAAGGCTCAGAAAAGTGCACTGAACTATGCTACAGATTATATAACCACAACCTTAAGCCCCCATAGTAAAAATGGATCGGCGGAAATATTACACGCTATTTAGCACTTAGCTAATTGTGACAATGCGGTATTTAATGTGTGCTTCAAAGTCGTTCTTGTAGCTCCTCCACTTCTGAGCCTCTAACACGCAGGTAGGCGGCACCCTTAAGAGTTTTTCTGTGCGGTGAAATTCTAAAGTACGCTTTTGAGTGTGTTCTATTACACACTATATGTAATACATATGTATACAAGTGCGACGGAATAAAATTAATTGAAATGAATAATTCAGCAAATAATTATTCCAGAACTAATACACATGAGGGCTGTGCAGTGGTGGATGGATCACACCCCGCACCCCCTCCCAACAAGGCAACTTGGGCAATTCAAAATTAGTGATTCTAAACTCAATGTGAGGTGCTTTCATTGGACCGCATGTGTGCAAAATGTTACGTGACATGTGGTAGTGAAATGTCCGTGCTTACCTGCTACAGCAGTTACATAGAGATTCAGTCTCCTGCCGAGTTTTTTGGGGATGTAGGTCTTCTCTTCGATGTTTTGTGAACTATGGAAGACTGTTTCGACGTCGAAGTGTTCACGAACCCGAGTCTTCTCGTCGACGTCCTCTGACTTCTCCATATTCATCTCAACTGAGACACTGCCCCACGTAACAACGTATGTGGTAGCTACGTCACATCACAGTATCATTTTATTACGACACTTGATTGATAAGATAATGAAGTGTGTGATTGCTATCGCCGATTACACCTTGGTGATATATTTTCAAGTAGAGGATGTTCACGGTTAGGTATAAGTACTTTTGAAGGCCATCTTGTCAAGACTAATAAGTAATCAACAAATTTGCTTGACCTCTGGTGTTAACTATTGAATAAGATAAAATGCCCTGAAAGAACTTTATAATTTATTATTTTTAGTGTGTTATCAGGTAATATTTTTTGCGTAATCATGTGCAGCTTCTATAAACAAGAAACGTATTAAGAAATATTTACGGTCACATGGTGTTTGTAACTGGTGGGATTTGTTTGCGATCTTCAGCTTCATCCAAGCTGTGTTTGGTTCACATTTTCTTGTCCGACTGGTAAAGTGAAGTGAAGATATATTGGTCAACACTTAACCTCCAGGTCTTTAGCGCTGATCAAGTGTGGCATGATGTGAGTATGGAGAAGCGCCGGGATGAAGGGGCGGGGGAAACGGGAGATTCCCGAGGAAACCCGCCGACCACCGACTTCCATATGTGATAATCCCGGTAACCGACCCCGCCGGTAATCGAACCCGGATCGCCTTCGTGGGAGACGAGTGTTCTAGCCACTGCGCCGACAGCACCCCTCCCCCCACCCCCCGCGACAGTGAAGTTTTAAATGTGTTTGTTACAAAGGAGTATTTTTAGATCATCTGCAAATATCCTTCGATAACTCTTCGAGCATTATCGAGTCTACGTAGCAGGTATATTAGTGCAAGTAGTAAACTACATGCAGTCATCTGAGAGTCGAACTAGCGACACCTGTTTTTTGCAGCTCTTTTTTTTTTTTTTTTGTTTTGTGTTTGTGTGAAAAAGGTTATTCATTCTCATTTAACTATAGTATCCCTAATTATGTTTAAGTTTATATTTTGAGAATGAGTTTTTTTTTTTTTTTTTTTTTTTTTTTTTTTTTTTTTTTTTTTTTTTTTTTTTTTTTTTT
>PNEQ01115127.1:0-10049 GCA_003012365.1 Medauroidea extradentata | reverse complement strand
GAGTAAAAAGTTTTTAAATGGCTTTAATTTTTTGGCATTGTTGACTTATGCTGTCTCTATTAGTTTTATCTGCTCTATGGCCAATCCAGCTATTTATTTTCAAACAACTGTGTTGCAATAAAGCTTAATTATTATTGTGTTATTACAATTATTATACATAGCGAGAGAACAGTGCAGAGTACATAGAACTTCTACGACCGTGATTCCACATAAGCCATTCAGACACAATAAATCATATTGTTATCTTTGTAATGTCTATAAACTTATTCGCTTGATATTGTCCACTTAATTCAGCTTTACTAACTTAGTTGGGCCAACGGCGTATTGTACTTACCACGGTCGTACAAGAACAGGCCTGGACACTCGCCTATCTAACAATGTATTTTGCTTGACCCTCTTGTTTGGCTGTAGTTCGTCAAGTTACCGTGAATGTTGTACTTTTTGGCGCTGTAATCCGGGCGGCCGGACTCAAATTCCGCCAATTTTTTCCCATTGTTAACATTATAAAGTAAATAAAGATTTCTGGAGCCATGATTTAAAATTGTGAGTGAAGGAAGTATTTCATAAATTGATAAAAAAAAATATGTTTTGATAAATTGTTTATCTTAGTGGGAGGGAAGTGAGCGGAGTTTGAGCTCGACCGCCCGGATTACAGCGCCGAAAATGTATAGCATTATCGGTAACTTGGTGAACTACAGCCAAACAACAAGGGGGTCAAGTTTCCAGGCGAGTGTCCAGACCTGTTCTTCTACGATCGTGGTACTTACTGAAGTTATACTCGTTGGTTTCCATATAAGTCAAAGATTATATTTATAATGTTGTAAGACTGTCTAGAGCAGTTTTGTTAAGTAATATTTGTACTTCATAACGATGAAATAAATAGAAAATTAAAATTTTTTCAAAAATGGCAAGATTCTACTGCAGCAATCAATCTTCATAGTTTGTAAATTAACTTTGTCGAGTAGTACAATTAGTAACTATTATGAAGTCACTTCTCGATCACAGCCGTGGTTAAATTGTTGGTGGGGAGGGCGCTAAATGCGAGGATTTATCCCCAGAAATCTAAACCTCTGAAAATAAAAATGTAACAAAAAATCTTTAGAAGGGATTTATTGAGGTGATAGCTTTTCCTTTAATATAAATATATATATATATATATATATATATATACACATACACAGGATGTTCCTGGAGTAAACGCCAATAAAGGGGCATGTGATAAAGAAGCCTAAGACCTACCAAATAAAACAAACTTGTATAGTCCGATTCGCAACCGTCTAATAGTTATGAATTTTTAAAGAAAATTTTGCCATACTCTATCCTGAGCTAAGCATTATCTGGTGGAGGAAAAGGTAATGGTCCATGTAGAACGAAATGTGTACACATCAAAGATGACTACTGTCGTCACACCACATTAAAAAACACATTTCACGTCACTGAGAGTCACATAAACGATCACTCGCCATTGGAAAAACTGCCCCATAGTATGCCCAAATAATGAGAAAAAAACCAGTATTTTAATTTATAGAAACGATTGTGATCAAGATGACTAAATTTGTTTCTCAGCAGTATGCATTTATGCCAACGCAGACGCCCATTGAACAACACATTTGGGATAGTTGTGTTGAGTGTATAATATACTCTCACTCCACACTCTCATACTCGTCCACTCTGGTTCACTCTTCAATTAAATTAAGACAGCGTCCTTCGGATGTACCCTCGAAGCACTAAAACCTAGCGTAAGAAAAGGAAAACTGGGAAAATAAATGAATGCAAAAAACTCACAATAAAAGTTTTCCAGTACTTATCTTGGTTTTTCAGTTCCATTTTTAGGTTATGGTTTGAATATGAAGGAAAACAAAGATGTCTTCCCGCAGAGTGGGCGAGAGGGTGCAGCGAGGGAGCATCGTCGCTCACTTTCCCTCGAATTTGCGACAGCAGAGCTCTGTGACGTCAAGAAGGCGCGAGAGAGTGCTCTCTGGGCTATTTGAGACACATTGTAATGTTAGCAAATTTTGATGTGTGTTTGGAAATAAGTTTGGTATGTATATTTCCAGCTTGTACTATTTTTTTGGATTTCCTGTGTTCTCGTGTAAAAGGAAAAACGAAATATTTAGCTTGCTGACTCCCAGAACTGTGTACTATATAATACCAAAACCAGAACTAGAGTATTGCATTAATTTCAATTTCCATTTAAAACAAACCACACACAATGTACATTAACCCAAATGTTAATGCCTGAAAAAAGAAAACTGTACAGTGATATTGGGTAAAAGAAATTATGGTATCCTGTGACAAGGTTGCTACATTCTAAAATTTACATTGTACTCCTGATTGTGTGTTATTTTTTTTTCTTAAGGGGGCCGAAGTAAATTTCAGCCCCGACCAAAATATCGATCGGCTACAAGTGCCGATTTATTAATAAGGAAACAATACATCATATCATACAGTCACCCATACCAACAACAATGTGTCTTGGTGGGCTAGCAATAATGAGGGGGAGCGAAGATGAGGACTGCTGGGTGGCACGATGAATCGGTGATGGATGGCGGTGCATGCCGGGACGGAGAAGGCATGCACGAGTGTCGAGGCGGCGATGGTGGGCGGTGATGAGGTGAAGGCAGTGTGGATGAGTCAGTGGCGTCTGGCGATCTTCAGTTCGGGGTGGTGATGATGGTTCTCAGTGGGCTGTGATGGATGTCCTCGGTGGGGTGATTGTGTGTTGTCAATTGTGTTTGGGTAAAACTGTTCAGTAATCTTTCAGTTTTCATTTAATTTAGATAGGTGGGATTTTATTCCAAACAATTAGATACAGAGAAAATCAACAATATATATTCAGGAGCTAGTTTAACACGACACAAAACATTGACAACAGATCGATAGAATTACGGGACAGCAACTAACCCTGTTAAGATTGCTTTAACAGTTTTTTTGTTCGCGGGTCGGCACAATAAATACATATATTTCTGCTAACAGACACAGCTGTCTACGCCTAGGCAGTGAAACTGTGGCGGGTCGAGCTTGCGGGATGTGCTGCCATCTATCAACGAGTCCTGCGAACTAGCGCGCGCTAGAAGCTTGCTCGCGCCACCGCGCTCCTCGACCTTGGCGCCATCTTGCGTGCCGGTCTTGTCAGAGGTGCTGACATCTGGCGGCGGCCTGGAGAGGTAACCTCGCTCCTTGCCTGCAGCGCTGGTGCTGCCATCTATGGAGAGGTCGTGCGCAGCGCCGGGAGGAGGGTAGGTTGCTAGCGGGTCGCCGTACTGCTGTGGAGGGTAGGTGTGGCGCAGAGGCGTGTAGGACGGTGGGAAGTGGTGCAAGGAAGGGTAGTTGGTGGCCGTGGCGCTGTACACAGCCAGCATGTCGCTGTAGGACGGCGATTCACAAGACGTTGCTGCAGCCGCCGCGGCGCGCTGCTGTAGCGAGTGTCCGCCGTCGGCGCCGCCGTACGCCATGTTGAACAGCGCCTCTGGGTCGCACACGAACTTGTATACGTATCGCTCGCCTGTCAACACACCAAGTAGCAAGAATTAGTTACTTTTCACTCTCTTTCAATGACTGCGTTCCCCCCTTAGCTTCATCACGCTGCAAAAACGTTAGATTTCGTAAACCACTATTTTAATTTTTTTAATAAGTTGTGTACTTATAAGGTCAGATTCACAATGCGCAGTCAGCAGTCGACTGCTGACAGCTGACTGCTGGCAGTCGGCAGTCGAATACAATTCACAATGTGCAGTCCAGGGCGCTTATTCTGTAACTGTTTTGTGTTCATATACGTTCCTTACGTAGAGAATGTCACCACGTGACTATCGTTACGAGACTAATTCGTATTCTGTAACTCTTCATGGCGCCGTGGCTGACGTTCAAACGCTTCGTGAGCGACTTTATGTAACAGCAGCTAGGGAGGTGGTGTTAGCGGGATTGTGTGCGTGAAAATGTAAATATGGCGGCGGCATTGCGAAGGTTATATTTCCTAGATGAACTCGAAAATAAGGAAAAGCGTCAGCAAATGCAACTGATGAGGAGGCAAACACGAGATACCCTAAATCCGTTCACAGGAATGGACGAAGATCAATATAGGCGATTGTTCATACACGAAAAATAAAAACATCGCGGTATCAAAATTTACCTCTGAAACATTCCTTATTTTGCCTCATGAAATTCAACATTATTTCTTACTGCCAAACAGTCGTTCTCTTAGAACGAAACTTCGTAGCTTCTGCCTCCATTTCACAAAGTTGATCCATTAACCAACCTTTAACCTAAAAACACGTTCACGTCGCCGCACGATGTAAATCGTGTGGCCGCATGTTACTACTAATGGCCAGAAATATAACATTTACGGTGCGATTTTAACGGTTTCGGAAAGGTACCTACAATGTTGCCAAACCTATATCACAGCTGTTAAAGAACATTACAAAAATGGTTAACAGAATACTATTGAAAGACAGTCACTCGTGACTATCTGTATCGCTGACGCTAACAAAAGTCAGTAACGGATGACTGATGTTACCGAGGAGAAGTAACAGAATAAGGCCCCAGCAGTCATTAAGTTTTTGGCATTATTTTTAAAAACTGCTATTTAATAATCGGCCATGTTTTGAACATATTGTTTTTAAATTTATAAAATTGCTTAGTTTGCTTTTAGAACCATATAAAATCTCTTAAAACAATATTTGTTTACATCACTGATTACGTGAGTAACGCCTGATTGGTTGGAATTTTTCGGCAGTCGGCAATCCAGCAGTCAGAGATAAAGTTCGCCATCTCCGACTGAGGACTGCACGTTGTGAATACACACATCTTAATGTACATATTAATCTCTGACAGCCGACAGCGGACTGCCGACTGCGTATTGTGAACCAGGCCTAACAATAAACATCGTACTGTGCAGCTATCGATGTACAGAATATAAGCACTTAACGTAGATATAAACAATAATGTTTTGTAACTATACGTTCATAATTTATCTGGTAGTTTCTCTTATAAACACATAACTTACGAAACGTGTTTTATTTGAATACCAAGTTAGTTCTCCATCACTGAAATACGTCTATTAACAAATAGGTAGAGACATGTAAAATTCGCGTTATTTACAAACAGCTGACTAGACTCCAAGTGACCATAGGCTCGTTCGATGTCTCCCGCTAGCCGATATTGTCGTGACTTGCCGCGGAGAATGCTTACATGGTAGACAGGCCAATCTCTGTAAAGACGTAACACACGTAAATGTCAACACATAAAGTTCGTGGCCAATTGAATCGCAGATTATGCTCTGTTATGTATAGGAAAGTGAAGTTTAGTCTGCTACCAAATGATAACGCAAATTTTGCATGTCTCACGATTGTAGGAGGCCAGTTAAGGTTGTTCACGTAGCAAAACTTTATAATTTTATATTTTCACGGCATTGTGTTAGTTTTATAGACGTTACAAGTGACATTTCCCACTTGTAAAATTTTTTTTAGTTCTCATGGTCTTCACATAGCAGCATGTCAAAGTCAGAATTTGCAAGTTACGGGAACATAGGAATAATAAAAACCACGTGACTTACTAGAATGAAATAATTCACACTGAAGTTAGATGTTATGGTCAATATACTAAAATATTTAAAAACACACAATGAAATTCCTTCGTACTTTTAAAAAACCTGAAAACGACGTCAATTTGCGTAATTTACGACAATTTTTGAAAAGGACAAAAGGATTCCGTTGCGTATTTTGAAATATTTTTGCATATTACCCAGAATGTCACATTTCAATGCAAATTAGGTCTTTTTTTTAAGTCACGTGGTTTTTCTTATTCCCATGTTCCCGTAACTTGCAAATTCTGACTTTGACATGCTGCTATGGGAAGACTATGAGAACTAAAATATTTTTACAGTGGAAAATGCAATCACAAATAACGTCCATAAAACGAACATTATGCCGTACGCATATTAAACTATTAATTTAAGTCACATCAACACCCTTAAATACCTGGAACTCGTTTAGCGAAACGAAGGAAAATGAGAGTTCAGAACAAATAGTTACATTTAGTTAAACCCAACCGCTTTTCCTGTCAATGGTGTACAGAGTCGTCAGTCCGCTTTGCAGAAAATATGCTGAACTGAACTTGACGAGTTTTCAATATTAAAAAATCGTGAACAGTAAAAAAGTATCATATTGGATGGTTCTTAGAAATACCATGTTACAAGAAAACATGAACTATTTTGTGCATTCGTGTGAGAAACTTGCATGAACATATTGCCAGGATGTTGTTTTTTATAACTGGTAAACGCGAGGGCACTCAATCCATGATGATAACATAAAGAATGCCAACAGAAACAATTGTCACAAATTGATAGGGATAGTATATGAAACAAAACATATACTCGTGTTAGGAAATATTGTCTTACACCCGAAGATGGCGATAGCAAATGGAAGGGTACAAGTTTGCAGAGCTCACAGACATAACGACAAATTGAAACACGTGCATCTTCGCTTAAAGGGTTACATACAACTGAATATTTTAACATTTCACATTGCGTTTCCGTTTCTTCAGTCTATGCAAAATACAAACGTAGTTGAAAAACTTTTGAAAATCTGTTTTTGAAGCCTAAATATTATGATGTAAATAAATAAATATTTACAAAGAAAGCGTATCACGTAAAAAAATAGCCTAATAATAAAATATTTTCCATGTACATTTTCCGAAAAGAAGCAATACAGTCTATTGACAAATGTATTGCCAAATGTTTATACAATTTACAAGTTTTTTTAGTATATTTAAGACACACCTGTTTCTTTATTTATGAAGTATCAATACTGGAAAATAAAACCATACTCAGATATAAAACTGGTTCATTATAACATATGTACGTATTCGGCTGGTTCTTTCTGAACTGTCATCTTGTCTTTGACTATAGGTTTTCAGTTTACTGGAAACGTAACGTCAAGACTGTTTGATTTTAGCTATGTCGGCTACATCGTGTACGACTCCATCAGAAGCCATGTATTGAAAGCGATCATAAAGTCAATTACTAAAGTTTTCGATTTTGTAACCGACTTGAACCTGACGCTACATTTCCTGCAATGTTGCCTACTGTCGTTTTTATGGTATCGTCGTTTCCGGGTATAAGACGATGTTGCCGGACATGAGTCCTTCAGTGAAATGTGTTCCATTTTATCTCACCTACCACCAGGGTTGCCAGATCATAAACGAAGTAGCCTCGTACAAGGAAGAAAAAAAATAATTCTCGTACTACACTTTTTGATGACTTTTTTTTTTTCGAGCACCTGCGTGCCACGAACATCTTACAGGCCGTTAGTAAGCTCTCTGGTCTCGAAATTCTCGTGTGACAACAATTTTGTATCGTACATCGAGAAAAAAACACCCTAAATCCTCGTACGAATACGAGAATTTACGTACGTCTGGCAACACTGCGGCTACCACCCCTTTGAATTTGTAACATTTGTTCAATGTCATCCTGTTTAGACCTGTGAGAACTGGTATCCCTGGACACGAAGCAACCGTCCGTAGTATTGCCCAGCAGTTGTGAGTATTGCCTATACGCAAGGCGCTTACGCTAGTATCACTTTCACGAGTGTTAAGAGATTCTCACACCCTAAAAATTACCGATAAATACTTATTTACAGTCATTTTATTCCGCGACTTTGAAGCGTTAAAGATTACAGGAGCACCTGATATAGATATGAACATGTAAAAATCTACACAGTTCTACATTTAAGCTGCCATTAATAACGCCCGTTTAGCAGTATTACATTAAACTTATTTTGCTCAAGGCAATATTAGCAGTTGTGGGCATCTTAAGGGTGCCGCCTACCCGCGCGTGAGAGGCTCAAAAGCGACGGAGCTGTAAGGTCGACCTTGAAGCGCGCATCAAATGCCGCGTCACCTCAACGAGCCAAGCGCTGAACTAGCGTGCAAGGTTCCCGCCGAACGGTTTTTACTATGGGACACTAATATTATAGGTGCATATCACAATCTGAGTTTCATATACATCCAGTTAGTACATTTCGAAGTACGGAAGTCTGAAAAGGCCGTTTTTAGCCATATTGGAGGGCTTAGGAGCAGTGTTTTAAATGAGCGTGGTGTCTTAACAATGAGGTTCCGACCTTGTCTAAAGTTTCTTTTCGTACGTTGGCACAATGGGTGCACGTGGAATAGTTTCGTAGAAAAAACATGTTTACAAACACGCTGCAACGCATTTGAGGCGTGGGGTAGGCGCCCGCCTTAAGAGGGCAACCACACATATTTTTTTTATTGTTTTAATAATTTTTATATTTGTACCAGATATTTTTTCCTTATTGTAGACATAATTTATGACTAAGTTTTTCTCTTATGAATTTTTTTTTAACTCTCGTAGCTTTTGCGTAACGGTTTAATAATATCAAGTTTTGCATGTTAATGTTTGTACGACGCTAAAACCGACTGTCATATCAAACTGAAAATAATTCACAGTAAATAATACTGTTGCGGGCTATAAGTTGACATATATAATATATAAAAACCAAAACTATGATAACATTGTATTGAATAAAAACGCTAAAATTTGAACAAATTCAACAATTCTTTAAAAAATATAAAATAAATTAATTTTTATTTTATATCATGTCAATTTCTTATATACAACATTCTTATAGACTGTGATTTTCTACAGTTTGATATGTTAGTTGGTTTTAGTGTCGTATATGTATAAAACCGTAACATGCAAATTTTGGCAATTATGAGTCACTACGCAAAAACCATGAGAGCTAAAAAAATTAAATAAGATCAAAATTTAGTTACAATTTATGTTTAAAATAAGAAGAAAACAATCTGAAATAAAAATAAAAATATGACGATGAAAATTGCTATAGACCATGCTCTTAATTCACAGAAAATTGAAATGGTTTTAATAATTCAATATTTGTACGAGCTATCGTTCGTTTTGTTGCCATAAATTGTGACTATTTTTACCATAATGAAAATTGGAGAGTTTTCATAGTTTTTCGTGTATTGGCACTTGCATAAAACTGTTTTATGCATTAAAGTAAAAGGATCTGACTTACTAAAATTAAATAATTCACATTGAATAACAGTGAATCTGGCTACGCTAAGATATGTATAAAAGCAGGGTTCAATCTTTTTTGTATTTTTAAAAAAATTCATAACTTCGGCAATATATTATTTTTAATTTAGTAACGTAAAAAAATCTGTGCGAGTTTTAAACATATCTTGCCGAAACCTACGACGCTGTTCTTCACTGTGAATTATTTAATTCCGGTGTTGGTTTTCCTTTAACACATGAAAAAAAATCGTTTTATGCAAATTTCGATGTTGACACGCCGTTATAAAATAATTGTGAGCGATAAAAACATTGGTGCATCTCATTGGTGTATCCACTGCTCTTCCCTATTAATGAAAAGCATAGTTAGTGTACATTTACTCGACGTAACACACATAAAATAAGACTTGTTACACGAGGGAACTTTGTCCATGCTACAGTGCCACGTTGTGCGTGCGGTCATTATATTATGCGGCAGTTTCTCGACACGCTGTATAAACACGAAGCAAAGTCTAGAGGACAGATGAACTGTGGAAGGACTGACCTGCGACTTTCTGCATGATGCCCTTCTCGTAGTAATATCGTAGCGAGCGACTCAGCTTGTCGTAATTCATGGCTGGTCGGTTCTTCTGTACGCCCCACCTACGTGCAACCTGCGCACATCACCACAACACACATCACACATCACACGACGAAGTTATATTCATATATACGCATACAAATATACATCTGTACATATGTTACTTCAGAAATATTCTTACAAACTTGAATAGTGCGTTTCCTCCGCCAAAACAAGAAAATGATTTAATATTGTTGCGTGCCATGTTCCTGGAGGCCAGTGGTCGGCGGCTGTTTCGTAACACCTTGAGGGCTGGCCGATGACTCAAAGCCCGGGTGGCTCATAGTGGGAAACCCGCCTAACCTACGTCATAGATACCTGTCCCAACTGCGTCTTAACCCTTCGAGGGTGGCCTACGTGACTAAAAGCATATCCGAAACATGA
>PNEQ01115126.1:8331-24087 GCA_003012365.1 Medauroidea extradentata | reverse complement strand
CCTGCATAACCTAAGACTATTCCTTATTTACAATACAACATATTTGACAGCAACAGTACTACCACCTGCATAACCTAAGACTATTCCTTCTTTACAATACAACATATTTGACAACAGTACTACCACCTGCATAGCCTAAGACTATTCCTTCTTTACAATACAACATATTTGACAACAACAGTACTACCACCTGCATAATCTAAGACTATTCCTTCTTTACAATACAACATATTTCTCTACAGCCACCTCACATCCCATACATTCTCGTTTCCCGAACATGACGCCTTTCGTGGCCACAACCAGTGATGCACCGTGGAACAGCTGCCTCGAGACCCGTCAGTGCTTACTCTCTTAGTTTATTTCTCGTTGTCAGTTTGCAAGAAAGCCTCTTCTAAATGTCGCGTCTACCATGAAAGTTCGCGAGACTGTCAGATACGCCCCCCCCCCCCCCAGCATGTGCCTTCTGCGTCATTCTACGACGAAGAACCTCCAGAAAGCGTCTCTCTCGTATCCCGGCTGTGTTCCCACATCCAGCAACAGCCAATCGGGTAACGAATGAAATCGCTTTTGTTCCCCCCCTTCCCGTATCATTTGTAGGATAGCTATGACCGGCGTTTTCATTATTTGAATAATTTTTGTTGTCTGAATTATTTTCATTTCACAGTTGTGCTTAAAAATTAATTTACAAACTTGCATAATATGACTATACCTATCACTACGACTATTTGCATAAATTCCAAAATATTAATTCCTACCCTACGATGTCCCTTATTGGTTAGTTTATTATGAAGGGATGGTTTGAATAACAGGTGAAGTTTTTAGGATCTCCTGATTTTCGTGAAAATATTTTTGCACCTTTGCTTCATGGTTGTTAGCTTAGTGTAGAGGCGTCACTTACTCGACTGTGCCAACCAGAACTAGGTTACTGCGGCACGACACGTATAAGATTAGCTGGTACAACTCCGAGATGCCGAGAGTTTAAAAACATCCAATCATGGACCACGAGGCAGAGTTGCTGGAGTGCACGCTAGGTATTGAAACAAAGTGGTGCCAATATATGTGAGGTAAAATAAGGATACTCCAGCAATGCATCACCCTGGCTTCAAAGAAACAAAGACCACCGAGGTATGTTTATCTCGGACAACGGTCGTACAGCTTCGAAAGAAACAAAGACCACCGAGGTATGTTTATCTCGGACAACGGTCGTACAGCTTCGTCTCTATCCGGTCCCAGTCAGCTCACAGCTACTCACCCCCCTCCCCCACCGACCCTCTTTGTCAACGACTCACAACCATCTCTTTACAGCTGCCTCCCTGAGTTTTAAACTAAATTTAATATATACATTTTTATTTCTGTCGGCCAAATCCTATTGGGCCGGTTGCAAAGTGTTGGCAAAATATTATATTTAGTTAAAACCTATAGTATCTAATCGTGCGTCTTTAATAACATTGAATATTCGATGGTCCCGTTAATGCCCTACAGACTAATTAAGTTCAGAGATGATAATTAAATACTCCACATAGATGTTACTAACCCGGTCTCACATACCGCAACACATCGCTCAGTACAATCGAGAATTTATACTTGATTACCAACGTTACATGCAAGACACCTACGCGTACCCTTGCAAGCCGTTAATAGACTGACTAATTGTTAGGTACATGGACGAGGTGGCCAGGAGAGACGCCAGCTGCTCTCCTCGCTAACACGCTTACCTCTCCGAGCCTGTACGTCGTCCCCACAGCTACATTCTTGGCGGGAAGAAGTCCTCCAGTGTCCTACAACCCTCGGGAACGCCTTCCAGCCAATGAGAGCTCCGAACCTCGTGAGCCGACTGTAGCGATACCCTTGACCGACGTTTATTTCATTCTTTTTAACTTAATGTACTTTATTTTCACGCATTTGTTTTGGTAAAACACTTATATCAGTTAACAGTAAATATTATGCAAAATGTCATACAACCTACTGAAATAAAATAATTAATTAATTCATGTAACCCATACTTATTGGTTGTTGCAGAGGTACTGAGGGAAGTAGGGAAGAGGAGATTAGTGGAAGAAAAAAAAGGAGAGGGGGTTGCCTTTCTTGCTCGAGCCTTTTATGACAGCAGGCCACTCCTCCTAACTTTAATGCACTTCATTTTTTTTTTTCATAAAATTACTTCATTTTTCATAAAATACTTACATTCTATTCAATTAATTAAATAACACTTTATTCGTTGCCACTGTGTGATGGCGTTAATTTGAAACCCGCCACGAGGTATCTACACTTACCCTTTCTTACTTTACAATATTAGTAATACTTATATGTCTAATTGAGCGTGTGCTGCAGCACTTACACTGTAACACATCGCAATATGTTTTAAGAGCTGGAATTACTCATGTACGAACTGCACTGTGGAGAAAGGATTGTTTCGAACAAGTTTGTTGCACATTTCGTGTAAGTTCCTAGCAGAGTTCAGTTGAAAACCTTCACAACCGCCAGGGAATGTTTCGAATTTAATGACTAGAACGTGCAGTAGTGATTCGCTGTAACTACACCGCAAGAAAAATTAAGAAAAATATCCCTTACATATCACGGACACTAATTGTACTTGTATGCAAGTAAAACAATACTTGGCAAGTATTAGGGGTGGAAACTGTGACATGTAATGCAATACTTCCTTTCGTGTAAGTGAAAAATTATGTAACCAAGTAACGTAAAAAGAAAACTGACCTACAGAGGCTCGAATCCACAACCTCTAAGTTGATGTACGTCTTGTTCATCGCCCTACCGAGCCGGTCTTCTTCTGCACGGCAAAGAAAACAAGAGACATGTCGTGATAGTGTTAATAGACAGCGCACGATGCGCCACCTCCCTCTCTTCACCTCCCACCTGGACGACAGCTTGGCTAGCAGGAAACCACATTTGAGAGCACACAAGTCAATAGTCGGCAAAGTCCCCCACGAATAGCACGAAGCAGATGACTCACCATTTACTCCGCCAGACATGTCTCGCAAGAAACAGAATACCACGAAATCACCGCCGAATAGTTTCACCGATGCAATACCAGAAGCCTTGAACCAGCATTCCCACTCACCTGAGCCCTCCGATCTGGAGACCTATTATCGAAGTGGAGCGACGTTCCAGGCCTTCTCTGAAGACTCTCAATCCTGTTTTGAAGACACCCAGCCTCGCTAAAAATCAAGATACCAGCCATCCATTTTCTGCAAAGCCTTCCGAGTCTCGCAATTGAATTGGCTCACCTCAATCATGTCCGAAAGAGCTACAGCGATTTCGACATGTGTATCTCTGGCAGAAGACTCCTTTGACCCACATATACAGCTCACCCACCAACAGCTCATAAAATACGTAATCCTCAGCAATTCCAATCCTTTCACCTACTCCTCAAACCAACAGACATCAGCTATGAATCGATTGTAATTTGAAGTCTCCCACTCGTGTGCTACCGCGGCCTTCGTCATCTCCGAATTGAAGCCTGATGTTTTCATCGCCCAGAACCTCGAGTCTTCGGTGACCCAACAGTCAAACACACAACTTTCTACTAACCACAATTTCTGATGACTACCAAACCACACCAAAGAAGTTCAGCTCATGGACGCACACCTCGGCCACTGGATCATTCACACAGAACTAACCATGTCTCTCCCTCCTACCAAAGCACTGCAAACATTGCCAGTACTATGAACTTGATGCAACAAACTGCTGGCGGAAACCAGTATGTAGAAAGCGCTCCAAGGACCACCTCGCGACCCAGTGCACACTCAATGACGATTTTTTCCTCCATGGCCAGGGTCACGCAGAGTAGAACCCATTTTGTTTCCCTGCAACCACACCCTTTCTGGGTAATGTAGGGAGAAAAGGTTGCCTTTTATATATATATTATTTTTATTACTGTACTTATTGTCGTTTGCCATTTTCATTGCTGTGGTCATCATATCCATGGAGCTATCTTGTCTTGATTTGATTAGTAATTTTCCTCTGTTTCATCTGGGTTCTCTGCTAGCCAGGAGTCGAAATCTTCAAGTCTCTCTCCTACTTCCTTTGCAAACATCTACATAGAGGCTGCTCCTTCTTTGGTTAACATCATCTCTCTTACATCAATATTTTCCTCTTCTTAGATATTGTGTTTTCTTTTCAGGTCGATTCTTAGATCTTCTATTTTCGGGCAGTCTTGTATACATCATCATTTACTTTGCAGATTCTGCAGAGTGGTGACTCAACTAGATTAAATCCATGCAATTTGCATTTATAATTACCATGGCCTGTCATCAATTGCGACATGTAGTGGTCTGTCACAAACCGTTGCTGTTTTAGGCGTTCGTCTACATTAGGAAATATACAATGTGTAAATCTACCTTTTGTGGATTCGTCCCATTTTTCTTGCCATTTCCTTAGTGTGTCTGTTCTTGCTTCACTCTTCCTTAACTTACTGGGTCTTGATCCTCCAAACTCTTCCATGAGGTTTCCCTTTTCCCAATGACGATAAGACGACCTGCCCCAGTTACAGCGACAAAAGCGTCGGCGAATCGCGGCTCTGCGCCATCGCCATCACCAGTCATTTCCAGCAACCCAACAACCGTCCCGCTCTTCACTGCTTAAGGGTACTTCCCACCTCTCCAAAAGACTCCCGACTTGACTCCCTCATCTCAAGACTGACCTCTGTCCCAAGTTCAGAAATTCCCGCCTCCCTCCTACTCCACTGCCCTCCGTGGCTGCACCAATGCCTACACCAAAACAACGAACTCACCCAGGGCCCCTTCCTCGCAAGCCTTTCCCGACTTGTGCCAAATCCTCAGCGACCTCACAGCAAAACCTTGCTCGCCTTCTACCTCTTTTTCTCATCCTCCAGGAAACCCTCAAACACTTCACCCAACTTGCATTACCAATTACAGAACATAAAAGTTCAATAGCAGTCTGACCCAAACATGAATCTAAAAATTATTTATGATTCGGCCAAACACAAAACAAAATGATCAAAACCCTGGTAATGCCCTTGGGACAAGGTACTGAAAAAAAAAATTATGGCCGTATAAGGGCCGACCTTGAGGCGCACATCAAATGCTGCACTGCCATAATGAGCCAAACACTGAACTAGTGTGCGAGATTCCTGCCGATTTATTTTTACTGTGGGATTTTAACCGGCGATCATATAATTTACTGGTGGAAAGACATAGTTCAGTACATAATTCTATCTGAGGTTTACAAACATTTGGTTAATGCATTCTGAAGTACGGCAATCTGGAAAAAGGACTTTCAGCTTCGTTGGAAGGTTTTATAGCAGTATTTATAAAAAACATGGTGTCTTAGCAATGATATTCCGTACTTGTCCGAAATGTGTTTCCATTTCGTTCAGTGGCACACTAAGTACATGTGGAATAGTTTCGTAAAAAAGAAGTGTTTATCAACACACTGCAACGCATTTGAAGCAAGTGGTAGTTGGCACCCTTAAGTCGGCCTTAAATTACATTCTCTCAGGCGATTATGAAAACTTGTAGTAACGCTTGGAAACTTCTTGGTCGGTTCGAGTCATCGCATAACTGGGAGCATAGTCTGGGTGTTGCGACTGTGTATAGAGCACGCTATGGCGCAGCGAGCAGTGATTGTTTGGCGCTTAGTCTTAGCGTGGGAAGTATCGGAGGACTATCTCGACGGCAGAGATAGCGACGGCGGTGGAGACGACTGCGGCAAGAAACGGAGTGAGAGCAGCATATTGATTGGTGGCAATACAGCAAGTGTGTACGGCTGTGGAAGAGTGTGATAGTGTGTGCACGATGCATCTACGTGTGTGGGACAGATGAATATGTTCGACTTGCAGGAAAGACTTGCTGAAATTGATCCCTCAACTAGCGCTGACACATCACCTAAAGTAATTCCTCTTTTCAGCATTGTGCATTTCTATCATTCCAGCATATCACTTTAGCTGTTCCTCTTGTGCTTAACTAAAAGAGAATTGCCTTTGGTCACTTTATTGCATGAAACTTGAGTAATGTGTGGTTTTGATGTGTCAGTATACCTTGATAATGCTTTACCTACTTACCTGTCAGTCATATCCAGTACCTGGAATGGTCCGGTGAATCTGGCTGAAGAAATGCACTTGAACTTAACCCAAACAAGCAAAGAATACGTCCAATACAAGAAACACCATTCAAGCTAATTCAACAAAGCATCGTAAATCAGACACTTGGTGTAACAGTAAGCTAAACTCATTTGTAGGTATTCGTTCCACTGTTTTCTGCTTGTCTGAACTTTTGTGTACGCGTGTTATACACATGTGTTGCTTTGGTTACCAACACTAAAAGAAGGAGAACTAATGTTTGAAATGTGCTGTCGATCCTTCTTTGTGACTGTTCATACACTATTGTAATCATAATGGCACATGTATGTTCTCCCAGCTTCTAGTATTCGATATACTACCTCTGCAAGACCCCGCAGACATACAGAAAGGGTCGTCTGTTGTCGCTCTGCTTCATTAGTAACACTACTGGAGGTTTGATCCAATAGCAATATCATTGTATGATATTTGCCTATAGCAGTTCATTGTCGCAGGCACATAAATCAAGTTGCTTTACGGAACCCTGTTTCGTCGATGTGGCACATAGATCATTTTGCTTTTCCACTCTGCACATAACTGTTTTTGTAGTGTACAAATCGTACTTGCTACAATTGTAAATTGCAAATATTTGTTGTGAATATTAATTTATAAAATTGTGACTTGTCGATGAATAAGTGTTATGTTAATGATTTTGATAAGATTTGTGATAAACGAGGAAATTTCATTTAATTGTTTATTCAATTAATGACGTCCTATAACCCAGGTGGAAGCTGGCTGCGACCAGTACAATAACTTGTAACAGTACATTCTCAACAGAACTTGCTGCATAGTTATTTTATCTTTCGTTTCATTACACAGAGGTCTTTTAAGGCTGCCGTCTACCCTCCGGAAACAGCACTTTTACTAACATTTTCAACGTTAAACTAAGTAACCGACGACGACGAAACTTTGGTAGTCTTATCTATATGTGCCATAACTCTTTTACTAGGGATCATTTTGTAAAAAAAAAAAAAAAAGTATAACAAATTTTTATTAATCTATTTCAAATTCTGGTCCGTAGAAAATTATTTATGGCTGGGGCCATAAAGTTTCCGCGAAAATAATTTTGCTCAAGTTTTTTCAGTGCCTTACGTTCGCATCTGCAGTTCTGATTCATGGTCAATTATAAGAATTTTTTAACTCTTGCGTGTCTTGAGGTTCTATCTTCAAATCACAGACGTGTGGTTGTTGCTGTAACTTCATTGTGATTGGCTTAGTCAAATGAGAGTCGTCACTTCACACAGACTAACTGCCAATAACCATGAAGCATAGCGAGGATGTGCACGTAAGGCATTGAAACAAACTGGGGAAAAATTCTTTTCGCGAAAGGTTCATGGCCATATTTATTTGGTAGTTGTGGTGACAACTACCAAAGTTTCGTCGTCGTCCATTTCTTAATTTAGTGTTATAAACGTTAGCAAGATTTTTTTTTCTGGAGGTACACGGCAGCCTTAACATCTTCAAACTTAAATGCAATACAAATCAAGTGTAAACCCAGTTGATGTTAAATCTCATATTACTAGAAGGAAGATCATCAGTGTGCGTTCTTTGCGTCGTGGCTATGTTCTGTGATATTCCCGGCGACATGCTGTGAACTATGTCACAGGCTGCAAGTCAGGACGGGACAAACCACGCTGTCACCTCGGGTGTAGAGAATGTCTCGTGGCTGCAACTACCGCAAGATACAATTGTTCGCAGGTGCTCGTCCAACAACACAGGTCTACATACACACGTTTATTCACCGTGGCCGTCCATGAGTGCTCACGTACAAGATATTTCATTATCAGGACGGAACATTCAGCGTTCAGGCCAGGGATGAAGAGTGGCGTCCGCAGGATTAACTTTGTCCTACCATCGTCCTACCAGGTCTTTTCTTTTTTTTATTTTCATTCTGATATTCTCCCCTCCCGGGCAGGAGGAGAGGCAACTCAAGTCAATTCCATGGTTGTCCGTTGGGCAAGGGTGGGAGGGGGGTGGAGGCACACCCTGGGGGGACATTTTTCAAAGTCGGAGTGTACCCGCGGAGATTTATGACTATGTCCGAGATGACTCGCTGTGCGGGCCGACCACGCGCCGACAATGCCTGCTATACTCTGCTCATGCTAAGTCAGCACTTACAAGGACATCCTTGTTAAGAGGACGTGGTATATAATTCAACAACAAAATAATTTGTCCATAACGGTAGGTTTCTTGAAGCCAATTTGCGAAAATTAAATAATAGCAATCCTAGACAATAGTTTTAGCCAATGTTGTAAACAAAATTGTTTCCAGTGTTACAAACTTCTGAGGCACAATCTCTGACGCCGCTCCGGAACCTCGTGCATTTAACGGCGGCGCAAGAGATCACTCGTAACGAATTAGTAATTCTGGATAAATATTTACTCATAAAGTTGGCAAATACCACTATCGAGGATTGCCATTGAGTATTTTATCCATGTAGGCTTCGAAAAAAGCGTATAAATCAATTGATGTTTCCAGCGTTTATTTATCTAATTACGTTTGAGATACGGAAACAGGGAAGACGATATGTGGAATATAACACGACCGTCAAACACTTCCTCGCCTCTAGATGCGAAGGTCTAAACTGGCGTGCAGTGTTGTCGTAGGAAGGTTTTTCAACAGGACTTCAAGCGATGACCCTGTTTTTTATTTGTGGAAAGTATGTGGTAAAGTCTAGTGCAGGTTTCTATGATTAGTTTTCCCAATTACGGTTGATATTTTCTCAGCCACAGGAACGTGAAACAGTTTTTTTTGCACTTTTGAGGAGCTTAGAAATCACAGGAACTCAGTTTGAAGTCTGTCGTATTTTCGTATGTACACACATTGGAAACATTTCTAATAGTATGCAAGAAACAACAGTTGTCGTGCCGCACTACAGCACATCCCACCCAACACGTCCACTGACTCTCAATATTAGAGAGTCCTGTTACACCTCGCTCATGAACTATGCTGCAGCGTGTTAGGGGAAAGTTTCTTCAAGGGTAGGCCTACTACTAAACGTGCGTCAGATACCTCTATCTACGAAAAGACAACACATTTTTTAAAATATGCTTCTCTAATGTTGTTTTTAGATCTCCTGCTTAGAAACATTGTTCCCGGGCACCTCTAAGCGTCCAAAAACGGCTTTTCCAGGCTGCTGTCACGTAAAAAATACCAACTGGACTCGTAAAACGAAAGTAGAGCAGCCCACGCTGGACTTTACTAGGCACTCTCCATAAATAAAGTAATAGGTAGGGACCCCTAATTTTCGCGAAAATAATTTTGCCCCACTTTGTTTCAATGCCTTATGTGCACGTCTGCAATTCTGTTTTACTGTTATTGGCAGCGTGTTTATGTGAAGAGCCGTATATCATTTGACTGAGCCAATTAAAATAACGTTCCTGCAGCACCACACGTCTGTGGTATGTCAGTAGATTCCCAAGGCTCGAGAGAGTTAAAATGTCCAATCACTGACTACGAAGCAGAGCTACAGATGTGCACGTGAGGCAACGAAACAAAGTGAGGCAATATTCTTTTCGCGAAAAACAGGGGTCCCTAGTAATAGGGTCACAACTTAGTCTCACTGGAAAAGCCAACGAGCGAAACACTACACGCGCTTAAAGGCGACACACTTGTTAAAGCCCGGGCCAGTCTAGACCTTATCAACTGCCAGTTTCCATACCTCAGACGCGGCATATATAACCTGCCGTACAGGATAGCAATATGCCATAGTATGTTAATGTTTGATTGGTTGTTCGTCTTCTATGCGTTCCTAGCGGTTCATACGACTGCAACGAAACTTTGGAGAGCAGTTGTGCATGTGGTCGCAAAAATTTCTGCAAAAGGACAACAATCAGAGAGGAGCAAAACGGGATAGAGAGGCAGAACGGGGTACCCAAAAAATTTTGTCGAAAACAACTTTGATACGTTGTGCGAAGCCCGCGAGAGAATCTGCCAAAAAATTTTTACTTTGGAGAAACGATAAGGTTAAACTGGATAGAGAAAAATAAAACCTAAAAAGAATAGTGGAATAAAAATTAAACATTGGTAAGTTGTGCGCACGTCCGCAAAGGTTTCTGCAGAACACCTTGTAGAAAGGCAGAACAGGGCATCCAAAAAATTGAGGGACAGAAGATAAAAGGGGGCATTACCACGCAACTCGGGCACAGCTAGTACAGAAATATATTCCATTGTGACTGCAAACATTACATTTTAAGTATGGCGAAGTCTGTACACGTTGTTTACATTTTGAAGCCATTTCCATGTATTATTTGTAAGTTGACCTCGGGGAACACGTGCTAGTATTAGGCTATACCAGACTAGTGAGCCGAGCGGTCGGACCTTGTATATGTTGACATTAGAACTTTGCATAAATATACACGCTTTCTAAACATAAAATAAATAACCAGCTATAACTGCTCTAGTTACTAGCGGGCGATAAACTATGAGTTGTTGAAAGTATCATACCCACTCTGTGCGGACATCCTTTTAATTCTCTCTTTTTGGTCAAATAATTAAAAATAAATTGGCAGGACAGTCCCATTTTGACGCGAACGTAACTATTTTAGCTGAAAACAGTTAGAACGTCCTGCAAACAATATTTAACACAGTAAACTAACTATTATTATTCAAATACCTTGACTTCTTTCGCGTGATAGTGTTGGTACTACTGTCATACAGTTTTTTCCTGTTTCCCTTGCCTCTCTTCTAAGAAGATGTTTCGAATTAGAACGACCACCCTGGCACGGGATTTAACTCCCCAGTGTTACCAAAATATGGTTTGTGGGAAATTTACACGGAATGAATGTCTGTGTGTAATTTGTGTGGAATGCTAAAATTTTAATAAGTAAAATGTATTGATTTACGTCGCGGTACGTGATTTCCACGAAGATATCGTTGCATACCAGCCGCTCTGCTTCGTGAACAATAACTGTATGTTTGTAATACTGAGCGTCTTGGGCTGTCTTAGCAACCGTGTTCTGATTGGTGCAGTCATATAAGGGATGCCTATACATAAAGACAAGTTGCCAATAATCTCGTAGCACTGCTGCTCGTGTCCACGTAACACATCGAAACTAATTGGTACTAAAATATTTTCGTAAAAATCAAGGTTATTGAATTACGTATGAGACCATTTCCGAATTATTGTAAAATGCTGAAGTGCAGGCTTTAATTTTAATATAGTTATCTTTTTCATTAAAAAATAAATATCTGTTTTGTTTGGCGCTTCGCTTTCCGCACAATATCAGGGCCTTGTTTCATTGCCGACGTGGCTGGTATGTTAAGCAAGGACATGTTCAGTCTCGTTGAGTTTCTCTGTGTGTACAGTATTGTGTTGATGTGGCTGTGTAATTTGGTACTATTGGTCTGGCAACACTGGTTGTCTCACTCCAGTTCCCTACTCTGGCGTTGGCCTACAATAAGGCTCGTACTACAAAGCATAATATGCCATATTGCTCTGACGAGGGTAGATACAACGCCACTTATTGTTATTGTAGTAAATAAACATTGTTAATTTTGTAACGATTCTTGCAAGGAAGAACACAGTCTGAATGCATTCCACAGACTGGTAGCGAGCCTGAAGACGGGGACATTAGGGTTTCCGAGACGTCGCTATTTCTGTGGTTGCAAGTTCTCTGTGTTCGTTCGGCTGTTTTTATTTTTTATTGTTCTACTGTCCACAGTTATTGGGTTATTTGCATTTGATAGCTTTCCTCAAGGTGTCTGTGTATCAGTTGTATTGTCTATAAAATTTTTTGTTTGTGGATATATTTGCTTGTTGTTTCATTCTTTCGGCGCTTACTGACGAAATTCCTTTAGGGTTTTCTTGTTTTCAAACTGATTGCAACCTTTGTTAGTTGGTTTTCTGTGCCTCTGTGTTTGTTTGTGTCGATTCAATGGATTGTTTAGTTGTTTGTAACTCACTAACTGAATGTCTTGTATTTTCCTTTGTTCGCCAGTTGACGAGAGACAGACTTGTGAACTGTCCGCTCATAGCTAGGTCTAGCTACCAAACCTTGAGGGATGACACACAAGCGAGACCCTGCAATGAAGAAGCGACGAAGTGTAAAGGGTAGGAGGGGGAGTACCCCGAGAAAACACGCTTGCTAACGACACGTCCGCCGTGTTTACCCCTTGCGAAAATTCGCGGTCCACCCCGCTGCGACTTACCAGCATTTTTATTTTCCAATTCAAACTGTTCAAAACTAGAAATCCTAACTAAAGCTGTGCCTGAAACACGTTTTTGCGTTTTGAGAGTTTGATAATTTAGGATAGGTACTAAAGTTACAGATCAGCACTGTGTGCCGTGAAGTTGATTCTTTATCGCAGGTAATTATTTAGCTGTATCGTGTCTCGCTTTAAAATTATTTATTTGGTTTATGGTTATTTATCTGCAAAATACGAAATTCGTTTTAAAATAAAAATATATTTCTTACTTCTAAGTTAACACTAAGGGCTTTTAATTGTTATAACTACTGCTAATATTGTATATGTGTCTGGTTTTTCAGCTGAAACGCGGAAAATAAAACATAAGTATGCAACAGAAGACCGGGGATTTAGTGTGCTACTCCATCTCAGTAAATTTCATCCCTAAATCTTCTAATATTTAGGTAATAGATAATTCTGATCAGGTGACAAATTTAGGTACCTAAGTAGTGGTTTCGAAAACGGCAGGGGTGGCGTAAGGGCTGATTCACAATGCGATGTTGACAATGGATTCCGGCAGTCAAAAGTTGAAGTGCTTCCCTTCCAACTTGAGCAGTCGACAGATGTAAATAAATGTTGTCTTTCCATATGTTCTGTACTTCCAAATACAAAGTAAGCAATGCTTACAAACAATACTAGAAGTGTTTATAAACACTACATAAAGAACCAGGACTGCTGACTTGAGCATTGTGAATGAAGGATATGATCGCAGGACGTTACACTCTGTAGTACAAGTCTTACTTTAGGCGATAATCTCGTAATTGAAGTTCTCTCCCCTCCAAGTAGCCTACTGCAAACTGTTTATTAACAGTAATAAATAAATTATATATCTACTGTATTCTGGTTTGAAACGTTTTATTTTCTGTGCGGAGAAATATAACTTATGTGCTGTGTAAATGGCCTACCACGCTATGTTCATATTAAGGGCACCGCCTAACTTGAGCGGTTTTGCGCACAAGTGACGGAGCCATAAGGGCGACCTTGGAGCGCGCATCAAATGCCGCTGAAGGCATTCTCGTCGAGCCATCTTTGCTATGGGACAGCACAGGGGAGACGGGAGTTCCCCGAGTAAACCTACAAACTTGGGACTTTGTCCCGACATGATCCCCACGTGCAAACATCTGGGGGCTGGCCACGCCATCAATCTAGTCTGTGACCAGTGTGGCGGATATGCCCTACAGGCACTTCAGCGACACTCGCTTGTCGTCGGTGCGGATAACACAAGGCGTAGCACTTGTTCCAACATTACGTAACCATCGTTTAAAACGACGTTATCATGTGACACCAGCAAATATCTTGCTGTACATCTAACATTAAATTGCGTCATTGCAATACGATTTTAGTTCATATCTCGAAAACGGCAGCATTCAGCATAAAAGTACTACGAAATTTTTTAAATAAATAATTCGTAGATAACATACCCACATGAAACCACAAATAGTAAATTTACAGTACCATTTTTCTATTATATGCATAAAAACCCCGTAGTTTTCATTGAAAAGGGTCGCTATTGGAGTGCATTTTTTTTCTCTGTTGTGGGCATCGTACTTTGATTAATAGAGCAGTATGCTGACACTGAGTCTATTATAGTTTATTTAGATAGCGCGTTTCTTGCAAAAAAAGCATCTGCTTCAACTACACTAAGGGAGGTTACATCTCTTTCATGTAATCTTTGGATGTCAGTTTTTATGACGAAATATCTGCCGAAGTTTTCATGTGAGCACCAGCTTCTAGACGCTATCATTTTTTACTTGAGTGAAGTTTTTCTGTATTCAGTTCGCCTATACACGGCAGCGACCCTATCATATAACATGACAATGTACTCTACACCACCTTGTGATATAATTTGAATATCCTGTTGATACTTGTAAAGTATTGCCTCAGGGTACATCTGGAAAACTGATACCAAAAATACCGTATATTTTATTTATGATTTAATTTTATTTTCAGTGGGATTTACGTCTCGTCGACAGTGAGGTTATTAAGAACGATTACACGCAACTTTATACACGGACAGTAACTGGGAGATTCCTCGACCATGGCCTATGTTCCCAGCATCCGCCTGGAGCAATTCAAGCAAACAGTTGAAAATCGAAACCATGGAACGACTGGAGCCGGAAATTGATTCCAGGTCCCCGACTGCTAGTTGTAGGCTAATTATTACCGTTGCGTCATCTCGCTCGATAACTACTTTAAACTAGGGGGGAGGGCTACCTGTAAATGACTGATAATTCCATGTTTCATACAACATATATAAATAATTATAAGTTTGTTTAAAATATACAATAGGAATCACCACAACACTTTTCTGCAACGCCAAGCAAACCCAATACAATGTTTGCATTACCGGTATTCTCTTTTGGGGTCAAGCTGAAAACTTTTTTCAAATAGCTATCCATAACACAGTTCGCAGGTAGTAAAACACTCTTGATTTCCCTTCTAAGCCACTTGCCTAGTAAGGGTACAGATCCCCTAAACACAGTCATAAGTAAGGATACCACTTCGAAAACAAATCCACCATTTACAACGCCAAAAATTACTATACAATGTATACAAAAATTGTATTAACGTTTGCGCTAGCACTACTATGCCCGCATTCTTCTAGTATTTCGTCTCCTTTAATAACGTGTTAAAACATTTATAGAAAAACACAGCCGACTGTGAATAAAAGTTAATAAAATAGTTGCTCGAGAACTTATAATGTTATCTCAGTTTGTTACGTTTAATTAAACTCGTTGATGAGATGAGCAACCACATGATGGAAACATCTGAACAACGCTACATAACTAATACAAAAGAATTTAGTATTTTCGACATGTTCCCAAAACGTTCTCCCTCGCTTACAAAATTTTAAAGTTTAAGACGATATTTACAGTGACTTTATAAAGTGTTTGTTTTACGCGTGTACAATGTCGTATTCCTTGAAAAAAAAATTTGTCAACTTTTCATGTTAATGGCTGGTCAAAATTGCCGTGTAAATTTTAAGTCACAGCTACACAGCTGGTAACATCTTACTGGAAAGTTATTTGACTAAAACTTTCTTTAAGAGTTTCCTAAAATTGCGTTTACCACAATATTAATAACTGGAGGGGAGGTAAAAAAATTGCCCAAACTAAATATTCTGTAAGACGAAAATAATTTTTAAGTCTATGATGTGCTGCTATTTCCCGCATAGAAATAAAAAACATCGAAACTGCACGAACGTGTTCTATTTAAAGCTTAGGTTCTTCCATATCATCTGACATTTTTGTGGAAGATAACAAATGAACGGCTTATATGAATGTATGTTATTGTCTACCAATGCAAGAAGTTGTAGTTGACTAACATTTACAGCATGAAATGTTAATAATGTTGATATAGCTTCAAGAATGCTTTTAGTGGGGAATATTGTATCTTAAAGATGACGATGTACTATCGCACTTAACAACTCTCATATTGTTAGCTGGCCGCTATTAATTTGGGGGGGGGGGGGGGCA
>PNEQ01115125.1:0-31068 GCA_003012365.1 Medauroidea extradentata | reverse complement strand
TAGGGTAACTGCAGACTGGAGGAAATAATCGATAAGTATCGATTGTAAGTGCGGTAGCTCAGTACATTGTATTGTAGCAGTCGTTCCTCATTTGATACTTCGCTTGTGATTGCCCCAAATAAATACATAAACTTTGAAGTATTTTCAACAGTATTTTGTATTTTCAATCTGAAAATACCTCTAAAATGTATTTAAAATAAAAATACAAAATACTAGCTGCCATTAAATTAAATTTCAAAATACAAAATACAGAAAGTATTTCAAATACGTATTTCAAATACATGTATTTCAAATACTGCCCAGCCCTGATATATATATATATATATATATATATATATATATATATATATATATATATATATGTGTGTGTGTGTGTGTGTGTGTGTAATACTTGCCGATTGATGAAAATGGTTGGCAAGCGAAACTTATATTTACAGAGATTAAAAAATTACTTCTATAACTAGGAAGAGAATATCATATTTCGCATAGGAATGTGAATGTCAAAACAAAAAAAGTTAAGTGAAGTGGTGCATTAAATTGCTCAGGTTGTGGGATGGTTTCTTTGCTGATCCATGGTATCGTTTGGAAGACCAGAACAATTCTTTCTTAAGACGTATTCTCAACCAATGTATTATAACACTCAATCTGTGTTTTTGACATGGGCCAAAAAATAAACTTGGTTACGTAATCTTTATTTTTTTTATCTCTTTTATCGTGTGCCCTTGAACTCTAATTGTAAAATAATATTGACGGTACATCTCTGTAAAAGTTGACAAAGTAATGTCTGTTACTTTAACCGACATTTCAGTTGGTGCTTTCAAATTACCAACGGTTCCGTCTTTCCCGGTGTATGATTAATACAAATAGAAGCAATTCATTGTTATTCTCCAATCGCACGTTCTGAGAAACGAATGATTTGCTACACAACGTACAGTGAAACATGTCTTCAAGTTTCTTGGCCAGATATCCTGCCACGTGCATATGAAGGCAAAATAAAATAAAATTTTAAAATTAGGAACATAACTAATAAACATAATTTTTAATTTGAAAATGGAAGGAAATATATGTATGTGAGAAACCTGTAACAAGATTTAGTACAAAAGTAATTTTTTTTTGCCACTGCAGGCCAACAACATAAACTTGTTTGTAATAAGTAACAGTTTTGTTGTTTTTTTTTTAAGTAAACTGATTCCAGGTACATGTTAGGGTTAGGACGTTCCAAAATTTGGGTTACATAGAATTTTATGTAACTTTTTTCATACATTTTCAGGTTTCTTTACTGATCTTTAACTTTGTTTATAAGATCAGTAGAGCCAGTGATTTTTGGTGAAAAGAATTCTGCAACAACGTGTTTCAATGCCTTACGTGCACACCTGCAACTCTGGTTTGTGGTTATTGGTAGAATATAATAGGGCAGAGGCGTGTCTCATTTGACTGTACCAACCAGAACAATGTTACCGCGACACCACACGTCCGTGATGTGCGGGTAGGATCCCGAGACGTCGATACTTAAAAACTTCCAATCACTGACCATAAACCCGAGAAACATATACGCACTTAATGCATTGAAACAAATTGTTGCAGAAATCTTTTCACCAAAAATCACTGGCTCTAAAGATCAGAAGAACTATTTATTAAGATGTATTCTTAAAATGGTATTATAACACAATATCTTTGTCCTTAGAATGGACTGTGCGTTGATGAGAATGTGGATGGGGAACTTAATTTTTAATAAGTTATTATATATCATAATATATTCATACGAATTTACATTTGCCAGAAGGTTTAGATGATACCAGAGGACAAAATGTAGAGGCGGTTACAATTAATAATGTTTTGATAATAAAACATTTCCAAATATATTATGTTTATAAGGTGTATAAGTATGTATCAGTATACTGTAGCCCTCATCGTAGTTTCTTTTCAATCTGATCAGTAGGTTCTTTTTCATAACTATGCGAAAATGCCATTGTTTAGCCTTATTCAAGAGCTCGGACTTGTATTTCCAATGCCCGCTACGTTCAGCAAAAATGTTATGATGCTTATTTAAATTGTGTTATTTTTGTATGCAGGTACATTGAAAACACGAAGAATACTTTTACAAATAAACGCGAATTTCTAACCAACTGCAGAGCAGCAAACAGCCAGGCAGGCAGGATCGTAAGGAAGTCCATTACCTAACACATCCTAATTTAATATCGCTGTCCAGTTTGTTTCGTACATAATGAAGCTGAAACCTCTATCCCGAGTTTCCACTGCTTTTGAGGATTTTTTAAAGCCTCAAGTAAAGTATCTATCAAAAATCTGTTCCCCAGTTTTAATTGGAATGTTCTATGCATTCGGAATTTTTAAACACAAAAAAGTAATATATAAGACATAAAACAAACAAAATTTTCGTTAGTTAGTAATTAGCAGAAAACTAATTATTTTTTGTGTTGAAAAAAGTAGGTAACATAGAGAAAACCAATTTAAATAAAACTGTAGAACAGGTTTTTGATACCTGTTTTAGCATAGAATTTAAAAAAAATTACTATTGCGAAAGTAATGAAAATTCGGGATCACGGCCTTAAATGTGGAGAAATATAATATCACACATAAAATCGCCCGAAATATTGGACAGTTCTTTAAGATCAAACTATGGATCATTTTCCGTGATTAGACTTTATTCACGTATTATATTTTTCGTTTAAACGCGTGTCAAAATTACGATTTCGCTGGATCGTTGTCATATCACATGCAAAACAACGGAAATTATAGAGGTAAGCTGGATTTCAATCCTTGTATTGGTTATTATAGGACTTCCCGTCTAACATTACCATATTCTTACAGTCGCGCAAGCTGTGTTAAAAACGTGTAGAAGCATGTCATTCCAGGGTTTTTGTATGCATACGAAGTTATTGTGTAGTTAAATAGTACGCAAGTTGTACGTTTACTCAAGCTATTTTATTTATTTAATTTTTCACAGTTTTTTTAATACGTCGAAACTGCAGTTGTACAGCTTAAGTACTTAAGGGAACAATGTGCGCGCGTCGGATGATTTAAGATAAATCTGTTGTTTTCTAATCATTTTTATTGCAGACTGATCTTTCTCTCTATATGGCTCTGGTGTTTAAGCTTTTATGTTTAATTTGTAATAGCGAAAGTACGAGTTTTATCATTACTATGTTATTCAATTACAAATTCTTAATCTTCTGAATTTTTCAAAGAGTTAATGTACATCACGCAATCAACATTAATGTTTTTTATTTTTAAATTTATTTTCAAATACATTTTTGCTGGCTCATACTGCGTGTGTGCAATTTTCAAAATTATTTATTTGGCTTAACGTTTTATTTAACGTAAATAAACAGACGCAAAATATCAGACGGAACTGGGAAACTTACTGGCATAGCTATTCGAGTAATTAAAGAACTTCAGAACAAGTTCCAGCACAGCAGGTAAGTTATTCTGTGCGTACGTCGTTACTACCACAATATTTGAGACAGCTTAGGAAATAAATTTAACTAAAAATTGAATTTGCGGATATGTTTTCTTTTTGCATATATGTTGTAGCATGAATAAGTTTGGTATTATGAAAATTTTTATTCATATGGAAAGTCAAAGTACAATATTTAATGCATACATTATGCAACATCTTACGGTATATTTTGCTAACAAAATGCCAATGTTGTATAGTTATTCATACATCACTTTTTAATTTCGGTCATCATTATATCAATTTAAAGCTTGTGTGTTAGTTTAACATGTGTTATCAAAAAAAAACAATGTTCGTACTCATTTTGAAATAATAAGATTTCATCAGAAGTATTAAATTGTTTTTTATTGCAAATATTATAGATTTATGGAAAAACGTGACAGTTTGTTTCTTTTTCTTTTCTACTCGAAGTGAGAAAACACTGTAACAATATGCAACTCTGAACACGTGAAGCACTAGTAACATCATTTTCCTCGACAACACCTACATCAACAGTTGTTCAGCCAGTCTACCGCAGAGAGTGATGTTGATGGAGGGAGGGGGTTGGAAGTACATGTCCGCGAAGAAGACAGAAGAAGTTGGGCAGACTACCTACAGGCGCGCTGGTGATGCTTCGTCGGCAGCGAGGCTCAACGGAGGCTGCCAGTACTACGTTCTCAAGCGTTTCGTAAAGCGTTACATCTCCGCCCATAAGGTAGACCTGCCCTGGACAAGGGCATCAACAATTCTCCCCACACGTAATGAACATGGGGAGGGAAATGTGTTCTGTCTAAGGATGGCTCTGAGACGAGACCCACGTCGTGCTGTATATCGATAGCCAATGTATTTGTCATCATCCTCCCGCATCATATTAATGCTGAGGACTGTTATGTTCAAAGGTTACCCAATATTTAAAAGTAACATAACATAAACTAACCACGTTGTCAGCCTTTTCGCTCCAACGTAAATACTATATTACCTGCAACCTTTTATATTCCGTAATGATATGTAACCCTGCAGGGGATAACCTACATGATATATAAACAAGAAAAAAAAGAAGGGTATTATTGCCGGAGCTAAATAACTTTTAGGAAAGGAGTCTGTAGCAAACATAAAATATTTTGGTTTCATAATTTATTAAGTTCGGTGATCAAAGATATTATTATAGTTATGCCCATAGTTATAATTTTATTACATTCCTCATATAACATTGTAAATTCGTAAAAAAGACTTGAGACAAATGCAGGAGATTAGATACCTCAAATACTTACATGACTAGACTGTATAACGTCACGAAACACGGAAACAAATTATTACAAACATCAAATTTTTTTATTTCAAACTCAAATAACTTTGTTAAATATAGAATACAGGTAATTGTTAACTTCTCGAAAAAACGCTCTACAAAATAAACTCGTATATAAATTATGCAAAAATACTTAAAAATTCCCCATAGAGAAAAACTGTCTCTCAAATAGGTAGAACAGCACTATTAAAATCATAGTTAACTCACAATTTGACTATCCTATCACAATGAAACTTTCTCAAGTTAATAAACAAATACTCGTGACAGCCAACATGGTCCCAAATCAATGCCGATGAGCTATCGTAAAATTCCAACAACAGAAAGAACATCCTTAATTCTGCTACAAATCCTATCCTAAGTCGGGCATAGTGATGTTCTACTGTAAAGACAAATACTTAACTAAACTAGTATAGTATGTTTTGCTTAATCAACGCCATCTCTGACCTTACTCTGTATGAAACCCGTATTTATACCAATGTTAAAATCCCCCATCTTCAGTCCAGTAGCCAACAGAAAACAAGGACCGTAACGATTTGTACATACCTAAGCATTCTTTACGCCTTAAGATACCCAATACATTAATAATGCCCCTGTAATGCCGTTAAGTAATACCAAAATTTTGTAAAATGTAATGCTTTGGCACGTCGATCCTTATAAGAGGTCCACATACATGAATGGAAATTACGCTGTAGTGCCGTTCCTTACAGGAAAGTTAGGCTGATGAGAGCATAAGTCTGTAATATGTGTATTGTATGTATGTTCGTTTGTCCCCCAGTAATATCATTAGAACCCGAATACAGATATCAATGAAACTTAGTACAAACATTAACAGTGCCTAAATAAAAAGGTTACCTGTATGGTTTTCCTAACACATTATTGATACTTTCTAATGGTAGTGATTTTAAAATTTTAAGCACTTTCGTATATCGAGAATCGTTCCTCCTCAATGAAACCTAGTTTTTTATTTTAATATTTCATTGTAAAATAATTGTTCCAGTGAATGAGAGAATATTATCACGCTGTAAATTTTTAAATTTTATTTTAGTCTTGTTTGGTGTGCTGTAAAGTCATAGACTCTGCTGTGAGAAGGCGGGGGTCTGGTTATTGCGCCCTTAGTGAAGGGTGCGCTGACCAGTTCTGGGAAGTTGCCTCACTGTTGCGGGTCAACTACGTTTACTAGAAAGAGAAGCAGTTTTTCAAATAGCAATAATGGGCGTTAGTTGAAACTCAGAGCTTGGGCGTCAGTTGCTACCGGTGGTACGGGCCAGAGCTTTGCTGACTCGGTAGGAGATTCGGTGTCAACGGGGCAGTTGAACGTTACTTTCGAGGAGTTGATCTTTGTCGTCTTCCGGGAACGGTCGTGTTGTCGGGTTCGGTGGCCTGACGAGAATCTAAGGCTGTTTGCAATGTAGTTTCGGTCGTGAATTGTCAGCCTCGGGATGGCATTCGTCCCCAAGGGCTAAGACCGTTGATACTATTGTTTTGGATAGAAGTTTGTGAAATAGTATTGTTGGTGTCGGCAGAGAAGCCTGCTTCCAGGGGCTTGGCCAGGCGCAGAGTACGGAATGCCCTGGCCATAGTGGACCGACGCCACAAATATTAGTATTCCACCTGTCGAAGCCTTAGTGCTAAGTTAATGCTAAGTTTAGCGCATTTTTATGTGTCATTTTAAGGCAGACGGTAGAGTTAAAGGTAGATAGTAAAATGTAAGTTAAAGTTAATGGTAAAATAAAAAGTTAAACGTGAAGTTAATGTTTAAACTTATTAGTTATGAGAATTTAAACCGGGAAAGAGCGCGAGTCTCAGTCTTAACACACAAATTGACGCGAAAGTTTAACGTAATTCGTAAAAGAGAAAAATAATTGTAATAATAATAATTATTATTTTTGTAAATGAAGCTCTTAAATTTCGCAGGATTTATTCACCTTTAAATTTTTGTGTGTAACACGGTCTAAATAATTAATACGTGTGCTTTTAAAGATTTTATCGAGTTAAATAATTTTTATTTTACAACTTTTTAGGATATAAAATATTTCAATCAGTCTTGTTAAATTTCCATAAAATTTCCAGTCATTAATGTGTTTGTGTGGTTTTTAGTTGTGATAACTCTTACAAATTGCGTAACTTATTAATTCCATTTAATAAATTAAATGAAGCCGTAGGTGTTTTAATTCTATTATACGTAATCTCTCTGGCCCTTGTTTTATTAAGTTTTCAGTCTAGTGTTAAGTTGTCTAACCACTTTTTTTTTCAGGTGCTACATCAGGAAAACACCCGTACTCAACACTGAGCACGTTACCTTTTAGATCCTTGTTTTGTACCTCCTGCATAAGTTATAGAAGCGAATAATGTCAGAGTGGTTTTGTTTTGCCCCTGATAGTTATGTTAAGCTAAGCTTTGCGCCCTTGAAATTAGGCAACTTAAATTTCCTTAAATTCTGGTTGTATTCCAGATTTATCCCCGCCAATCCCGGTCGTGACAATATACTTTGGTCAGTACATAACAGTGAGGTTTTCTGCTCCTCAATAAAGGAGGATGGCTCGAGCTTTGTATGGGCGGCGCCGGAATGCAGGGTCGAGGAAAAACGAAGATTCCACAGAAAACCAGCTGAACAACGACATCTACCGGCACGATTAACACATGTGAAAATATAAAAAGACACTGTAAGGAATCGAAAGTAAGCTAAATTACATGAGGTGAACCATTTAATAAAATAGCACAACATCAATAATGTTCGTACAGTTATATTTTGTGAAATGCGGTTTTCGTATTTTAACTGTTCAACGGCACAATTTCAATTTTAATAGGATACATCGCTGTCGGGAAATAATTTCGGAAGTTAGAACAATAAAAATCCAGAAAAATTTCATGTCAAATTTCGCATTCTACGTTGTCAATGATAACTAAAATATGTATCTGGCAGTTTAATTAAATTATGTGAATTTATCATAATTTATGTGTGTCTACCATTTCAAACGGTAGCACGACATGAGTTAATAATGTTCGTGTTATTTTGAGAGCGCGTAGACTAATTTTTACCTAAATTGATATTTTTATAGTTAATAATACCAGCTTTGATTTTGTATGGATTATTTTACATACATCTGTAATTTTCAAAGGGTAATAAATATGTTACATTTCATTTATGTTATAAATTACTATTTTAAAATACATTTTGTGAGCTTGTTTGTCTGTTTGAAACATATGCTTTATTTTAGTAGTTATAATTAATTTAGTTCATGCGGTTTCCGCCGTTTTGGGAAGACAATATACGAATAAATGAACCAGTTAAAATTCACGTACTCTTCAACAACTTCATATCAATCTATGCAGTTAAAATATGTTAAATATTGTTAATTTTTTGTTTTAATACCACTTATAATATCAGCTTCATAACTTACTGGGTAAATTTGCTTTGATAATGAGGAAAGTAGTCGTAAGTTACGCTGATAATTACTTGTTGAATGATTGCGTACGACCACAATTATTAATGAACTATTATCGCAGTACACCTGTTTAGTAGTCTGCACGTACATATAAATAGCTATACCTGCAGAACATACAATTCTTCATTGATTTTCACCTACCGTCACAAACGTAGGCCATTGGCTTAATACGCATAAATATTACACGCAGTAGGAGAAACTCTAAACAGGAAAGCCGTTAGGCCTACCGATGACTAACATGTACGACATTAGCCTGCATAGCTGCTTGCAGTCACCCAGGGATAGGTTAACAGATGTTCTGTTTTTATGGAACTCGTGTATTATTCTTCCTGTTATATACTGTTTTTAGTTGCTAAACATACGATTTACGTTTTTGTAAATGACGTCCGAATTTAGGAGCAAAGTTTGCATTATTATCGCCTGTTAACGATAAAAATGAACAGTTTTTAGCAATGCAGAAACTTGCTTTCCAGCAATTCCTATCATCCCGCCTATGTATATGTAAATATTTCCATTTGACTTAAATGGTACAGTTCAATAATGTAATTGATCACAAAATCTAACGCTAAAGATAGTACGGAAATTATTATTATTAGTTGTGATAGGTTATTGGCAGGGAATTGAAACTTAATGACAAATTGGTCAGTAATTCTGTTGAATGACTTTTCAAAAAGTGCCCTTCACAAAGTTAATAATATGTTGCTTTATGTTACAGAGAACAACTTTATTGTATAATATTGTACTAATAATGAATCTAGTGTGGGAGCTGCTCCAAGTATTGCTCCACTAACGTCTGTCCACGTGACTTAGCCAAGTAAAGAACAGTGACTCCACTCTTGTTCCTGACTGTGGTGTCTGCCCCAGCCTGCACTAGACATTGTACCACCTGCAGGTGACCATTCTGAGCTGCGCGCATGAGAGGTGTGTAGTCGTAGTGACCCTTCACATTGATACTAGCCCCGCGATCCAGCAGCAGCTTCACCAGTAGTACATGTCCTCCTTGTGCTGCACCTAACAATATATTATCTCCGTAGTTGTCGACAGTGTCCACAGGTAGTCCAGCACACAGCAGCAGTGAGGCCAGCTGGATGAAGCCATTGTGGCCGACACCACACAGCGATCCTGCCTCCAGCAGCTGTATATACACCAGGCTACTGTGGTCCAGCACAGCTCCCAGGTCTCTCTTCAATGTCTCCCAGTCTCTACTGTTAATGAACGCTTGCACCTGGAACCGTACACCTGCTGTCAGTACCAGGACTGTGGAATCTCTACAACAAACATTTACCTTAATCCTTGTATAAGACACAATACACCATAGCCATACGATAGACTGCATCCAACTTCAAACTTCACCACTGAGTCCCTGTGTAACTTGAGGTAGTAATTTCGTTTTTTTTTTTTTTTTTTTTAGTCTAGCCAAGCACTAAATATACCCGAATATTAAATATTTTTATTTCAGATCCGAAGTTCAAATAAGTTGACATTTTTAATAACGGGTGTATGTGTACTAGTAATTCTTGGCCGCAGTATATTACGTTTAAGTTTCATTACCTCAAAATGTGAAAGATTTTTGTATACAACCTGACAGTACTTTATTTGTCACGGACACAATAGCCTAAATGCAGCAATACACTGCACGTATATGCATTTACACGATGTGCGTATACATGTTCCCTATGGACTCCAAAACGGTTGGAGCGATTTTTATGAAACTTTCAGGCAATCTTCGGATTAGCCCAACGGGTGATCCTGTGAAATTTGGTGGGGATCAGTTTTTGGAATTTTCGGAGGTTTTTTTTTTTGCCAATTTAGTGTCATATTTTCCCTACAATTCGATAAATAAATAATAATTAACTAATTATGTAGGATCGAGACTTGGAACTGTGCTGCATGTCAATGTACAGACACTAACTCTTGGCTATACAGAGTGTCTGAAAATAAGGAGCATAAAATGAAACCACGCGTGGGTGTGGGTCTGGGGAACAATTTGAGTTAAGATACCTGTGGGCGCAAACCAACCGTTAAGCCCTGTGAGCATGTCTAATTACAAGGACACTTGGCAACGTCGCGCAATGAGAAGTATCGTTCGTAATTGTGCAATTAGGCGATGTAGTACTCTTCGCTGATCCCTCGTCCATTTTCAGAGGGGCGGTGGGCTAGGGTAGGTTGTAAAAGTTTATGTTAAAAAAAAAAAACTATTGCTATTACACACTAACGTTGTGTTGTAGTAACGGTTTACAAAAAGTTACAAGGGACAAACAAAACGAAAAACATGTGTCACGTGTTCTTGTCAACTAGGCCTACATTAAGTGTTCAAGGTGCCCACCTTTCACATCGTCGCAAAGCCATGCGACATCTTGTGACAAAATCATAACAATACCTGCGAACTATTTGGGGATGGTCCCATATTTCGCTTGTAGCAGCTACAATTATTGCTACAAGATCTTCGGGAGAAGTAACCTCTGTGCCGTCGTAAACCAGGTCTTTCATCCAACCCCAGTAAAAGAAATCGGGCGTAGTGAAATCAGGCGACCTTGCACACTGAGCTACGAGACCCACAGGCTAACTGCCCAGCTCAAAACACACAAGGGTGTGGACGCCGCACACGATGCTGCCCATTGCGCGACGTTGCCAAGTGTCCTCGTAATTAGACATGCTTACATGGGCTTAAAGGTTGGTTTACGCCCACAGGTATCTTAACTCAAATTGTTCCCCAGACCCACACCCGTGCGTGGTTTCATTATTTGCTCCTTATTTTCCTACATCCTGTATATAATTTGTGCTACCCAGGTCGTTAGCATAATGTAATATAATATAATATGACATAACGGAGTGTAATATAATGTGTACAATTCTGCGGTCTGATCGGGTAGCATATATCAACAAGTGACTATTACTTCATTGTTGCTATATACGCATATTTCTCAACTAAATGTGAACATTTTATTATTTAATTTAATATGTACATAAAATGCAGTTTTGTAAACTGCATCGAAACGAATTCATTTGCATTACTATCGGGAACCATTGTTTTTTAATTTTACTGTTTAATTGTACAACTTTTGTCTCCGTAGTAGTTCATATTGGGGTGCCATTGTAGCAACATAATATTGGATTTAACTATTTTAAATTTAGTATTCAGATGTCCCTGAAAGTGGTGTTACACAGATATTGAGAGGTAGTGTACCTCAAGTGTTATTGAAAACTTTTACGTGTATGTAGCTCAATTGTTGATAATTAAGGAGGTGTGATTTTTTTTGTTTAGTGTATTACTCTCTGTTTAATCAGAAATCGTACATAAAATCTAGAGTAGGCACTTGACTGTTTGTGTCAGATTAGCAGACATACTGGTAAGTCAGGTGCGGTGACATTTATGTATCAGTGTTGTAGCTTCGCACCTATAAATATTTCTAAAAACCGAAACGGATCAAAAGTGACTTTGCAAAACATTAGGAAAGGTAAAAAAAAAAAAAAAAAAATTCAATTAATATGCAGTATGTGAGGAGATCAGTAGAAAATGAAATACTTGACGAAGGAGTTTTCACGTTACGAAACACGGTATTCTCTTGCAAGCATGTAAACCTCATTTGATGGTTTGCGATTATTTCAATTATGTGCTGTTGTACCTCAGTCCTTTCTAACATCTACAATTGCTTTTACATGTCGATGCTCACGATCGTACCCCTATTTCCGGTCAAACTACGAGTACCAAATTAAACAAAACAAAAAAAAAACTCATTAACTATCAAGACAATACCTTCTGGGTCACGCTGTACTTACAACTGATATTCTGTCATTTATGAAAACGAATTTCCTTTATTTATTAAACAGGCTTGGATATATAGAATAAATACATTTCCTAGTAGAAGGGTTTGTGATGTAAAACTCAGCATTCGTCAAGTGTTTTTTTTAATTAGCAAATTAATTAATGTTCCTTGCATCTTATCTATGACCATACACATGGCCTGGTGAGGACATAGTTTTTAAACTTATTGCAAATGCTTATAGGAGTGCAACTCATATATATAATCACGGCATTTGGTGTTCAAATCTCGATAGGGCTGTACAAAAGTTTATTATATTTATTTTTATTTATTTACTTATTTATTTTTAGGTGATGACTATAACAGATATTGCTGTTAGCTTATGGGTTTTCTCAGACTTTTCTTAATTCCCTCGCCCTTGCACGCTCCATCTTCTTACCAGATTACTTTCACTAGTGGCCAAGTGTTCTCTTATTGTTGTTCACCAGTATCACCGTACTTCATACTGCAAACACAGTTCTATGTCCATAGTCACCAATTTTGAAGCTAAATATTTTCAAAGTAGGTTACCTGTATATTTAGCTACGACGGCGATGAGAAATAATAAACGTCATTTAAAACATTATATGCTTGTGACAAAAGGACATAGATAGCTCTATATAGCATGTTTTTCCTGAATCCTCTGCGTCAATAGTATATGCAAGTAACATGAACCAGACACCTTTAACTATATGAATTAATTATGTGCACGTGAGCAAACCAAAGACTAATGGTTGTCAGTATTATTTATGCAGATATTGGTGCAAAGATATATAACGTAGAGCAACGGTCAAGTTGGGAGCCAACCACCTTCTTGGATAACGACACAGCGGTCGTCTGGGATTTGACCTTGACGATTGACGTTAACCTTTGTGATTTGTCCTTGAATTTAGCTCTTGTAACTTTACCCCATACATTTACCTTGATCATGACTTTTGACCTTGGCTATATTATGTCTACCCAGAATCTTGTTTTCCTAGTATTTGTATACTGTCATTTGTTCACATCAACTGAAAGATGCCATATACATACTGGCACTTCGGTTGCGCTCGGTCGCCATATTTGCACTAATGCCTTGGGAAGGCACGGGCATCCTCGGCAACCTTCGGCTGAGCGACCATATTGGCATTGGCCGGGGCACTGTTATTTATTTCACGAGTTAGCCACTAGGGGCACTGCTACACTTCTTCTACTAATCAATTACTTAATTCGTATTTCACCTACTAGGCAGCACTATTATAAAGCTGTACTTAAAAATCACATGTCATGCAGCCTAGGTGTATATATCGCCCCTATATCCGTAATTTTAAAGTGTGTTACTCAAAAATAATTTGGCAGAACGGGTCATAACCGCTGGTCGTGTCACAAAGTTTACACCTTGCACCAGCCTGCTACCAAGCCTGTGACCAAAATGAAAATTTAAATGTTTCGTTCGTTAAATACAGTAAACCAGCTCCTACGTTTTTTGAAATAAGAAATTTATTTACTACGCATATAAGAGTTAATTAATTTTCCCCTACTAATGCAGTATGGTCCAAGCATCCATAATCCTCAAAGCAGGAAGATGACCCCAAGAAGTGTGGGTCATATTTGGGCCGAGTGATAATTATTAAAATCAATCAATTAATTATGTACAATTTTAGATATTTAAAATAAATTATTATTATAATTTTATTTACGTGTAAATACCAATATCAATTATAGCCTAGGTTCAGTTCCTCCACCCTCTTCGTTACGTAAACATTAGACGGTATTCTGTACTATATATTTATTTTAATTGCTTTATATTTGTATTTTGTAATATAACATTATACTTAAATGCATACAGTAATGATGATTGTGGATTAGGCCCCCGTCATACCGTTACCCTGACTCAAACTCCCAATAAAACAGTAGTCAAGCCGCATCCTCAAAGCAGCTAGAAGATTCGAAGATTCGAGTCAAGCTGTACAAAAGATAGGCGAGATGTATTATTTTTGATGGAATGATGGCAATTGGGTTTCAGCAGACAGTTACTGTACCCTTGCAGGAATTGATATGTTATATTTACCACTGCCACCGTAATGCCTGGTAGGCTAGTACGCAACACTAAATAGCGAGAAGAAACATTGTTAATTTTAATGCAATCCAAGTATACTTTTATTTAAAATCGGTACAGCACATACGGGTAAGTCTAGTACCGGCATTCGTATTGTTACGGTGTCGCAATCACTCGAACATCTCTTCTTTGTGATTATCGGACACCAAAGGTCATGTCAGTTCAAATCGCCGTCCCTACGCATTGGCTTACAGATATAACATTTCAAGCAGAACAACTAAATGTTTACAAAGGTATCACCGTGAAGAATGTATCTAAATTGTTATACACAGATTTGCACATGATAACTAATTTTACTGAACAAGTAAACGACGAAGAAACAATTTTTTTGCACACCTCAACACTATAAGTGGTATTTTTCACATTATCTCTGACGAAAATTTTGCTATGCCAATATATACGTATGGGCAGTTATATTTGGGGCTATAATTTGGCTCTATATACGAATAGTTCAAGTCGCGGCAATGCTACGTGAAATAAATCTACATCAGCGGCGTTGAAAAGAAAATTAAATTAAAAAAGATAGAGTAAAATCACTTAACTAAATCACTTACCGACACTAGTCATAACTTTCATAAATAATTTATGCACAACCTAAATTATGTTGACATGCGTGATCACATTTGTAGGCATGCACGTAGTTGATTTGTTGACACATACGCCGCCATCGCGATACAGGACTACCAACAAAAAAACAGAGGGAGACCTACGCGCCAGCACCAGTGCTGCCAGCCACATATTTTTCCCGTCACTGCGACGCGGTTACATTCCCGCCACTTTCTATATATTGTCGCGGAATTCAGACCGAAACGTTTTCAAACAATAACCTAACACCTATAACAAACAAAAATAGTCGACAAACTATTTTCCAACATCGACCCGACGTAGTCTGTTCCCCTTCCTCTAATCCTATCACGTACATTCAATTTAATCTATTTCGCAGGACAGAAATCGCCACTCAGATGATCTTCACTGTGGAGATGTCCAGCTGATAGAAGAACGTGTTATTTCTCAGTATTTCTCAAGATTCTCACGTCAACTATGCGTAACTGTACGAGCTAGTATGACAGACGGTACCGTCTACTCGCACGTCAACTATTCAACTGAACGAGCGTTCACCTCCGCAGGCTGAAGTAAAGCCCCCTTCATCATTGTCGTGCGTGATATCTGCAAGGTAAGGAGATTAGCCGGAAGAGGAGCCTGCAACGCTGTAGTATACGCCTGCATACCAGCACTCGGAGACGACTGTGTCTTGTCGCTTGTGCTCACTTCCAGCCGGCTTGGAAACCATTCCCTCTTACCTTCTAGTACATGCTATACTGGCCAGTTGTTCATTTTGCATTTACGTACTGAATTTTTACAATATAGTCCAACAACCTAAAATTTTACGATCATCAGAATGTCACTGTGGTACCACACCTTCCGTTTAGAAAAAAAATTATAATAGAGAGCCAAAAATTATACATATATATATATATATACTCTATATTTATATATCAATTACCATTAATTTGCACATACAGCTTTATTAACCCAATTCCTACATTCCTTTCGATCTGTAGGAAAAGTACACAGATGTCGGCAATTTTAAGTGTTTTAAGTGGATATTATAACTTTATTTTATTAAAATATTACAGTAATTACAAACTGTGTATTAGTCCTATAGACCTCACCTTGACATTTAATTTTTCATTTTCTAATACAATAACAAATCCTATTGAATAATTTTATTTTTATAATCTGCAATATGTTATGTAAATTCATACTAGTACTACTTTAAGAATGTTTGCCACCTCTTTCTGCTCTTCACTGTATTTGAATAACATTATGTATTCTCTTCATTACATACTTAAGATAAGGACGTGCAGGCAATTCAGCAAATAATTTTGTGTAATTATGGCATTCAGTGCAAATTGTTTCAATATACATATATAACATGTTTATCGAGAATCTGAACTTACGAACAGAAAATGAAAGTGTGTGAATCACTCAGTGGAACACTCTCGAGTGCTAATTAATTAAAAGGGATCCCTACAATAAATTATAGACGCTCAAAGAAACAATAGCGATGCAATTATTTTCATAGATTTTCCACTACAAATAGAGAATAAATCGTAGTTAAGTGTAGAATCTGTAAAGAAATGTGAAATATAGGATTCGACCTATACTACAGATATCGTATTGAGGCCTTGTTACGGAGTTTTGCAGTGATTTCGAATACAATTTTTTTATTGCTACCTAATACTCATATCAACATTTCGCTGCACATTTTTGACACTTATATGTTATAATTTGTAGCTGATTTTTTGTAGAATTATACTGAACGGTTTTTTTAGATTTCATTACTCAAAGTACCACGTTTTTCGTCGTGAAAATAAGCAAAAATGAAGGAAATATTTTTTTTTTTTGCTAGCGAATGGTACATTATTAAAAAAAACGCGTCCACAGTATTGTGCATCGTGTGACTGCACATTGACTCAATTTTTTTTTTAGAACTTTCGGTTAAAAATATTTGAGTTATTGGCACCAGTCTGAAAAATACTCGGGAACAAGCCCTTAGGTCATGTTAGTGGTTGTTTGCAGGCCAGTTCACGTATATTTTTGTATTTATCTTTTGCCATAAACACACCGAGGCATGAAGTTTTATAAACATTGTGCTTAATTTTTGTGAATGTATAATATTGTATTATCCGAGGAAATATGGTTTCCAAGGTTTCTCACTACTTCACACGTAGCGTTTTATGATTTGATCAGAATAGTGACCAGGTTAAGGGCCAGAATCGATTCCGAAGCTAGGTGTGCTACGAGTAATAGCGAGACGGAGGCGAAATAACTAGATAAAAAAACGGAAGTTTTTGTTTGGAACATTTTTGGACTAAGGAAGAACATTTTATTAGAAAAAGGAGAATAAGTTCGAACTGAGACCAAGATATCACGTATTTGATGGAGTTGCGAAGACATTGGGTTCAGAAGTGGATTTCCTCCCAGGATACTGCGGCAAAGAAGCGGAATTCCGGTGAGCCCAGTCTTTTAGCCGCAGACTACAATCCGTCACAAACTCAGCCGCCATTTCCTATCCATCTTGGAAGTCACTTACTTAAATGTCTGCCAGAAAACGCACCTAGTTTGGGATTAAGTCTAGTACCTTAGCCTGTTCGCTAGTGTAATTAAGTATGGTCACGACGCGTCATTTTATCAATTACACATTTTCGCGACATTGTCCTTAATTTTAAGTCGCTTATGTGTCATTCTAAGTAATCCTGGTATCTAACCCTTGGGAATCATATACCATATTCTTATCCTCACGCTGTTGACATCAACATTATCTAATTTGAAATTAAATGACATACATTCTGAATTATCAGTCTTTGATTTCCAAGGAAAGGATATGCTCAAGTCACTGGCACACTATTTGCGTTTATATGTAGTAATATATAAGTTATTGTGCATCTAATATAGTCACCATTTATTTTTAAATTATTTGTTTTTTAATATTATTCTCATATATATGTACCATTCCATTGTTCGAACCTTTTCCTTATCTATATGTACATAAAACCAGTTTAAACAGTAGTGAGAGCATATAAATATTTTCAAGAGTACCTTTTAAATGTAGATGTAGATTTTATCACAAAAAAAGGGTTACAACACGCCATAATATTCACATATGTCACCACGTATTCAAGCATACCCTATACCCTACCTACAACCACTTCGGGCCAGTTCACACTGGGATGCCACAGCAGCTCTGCTGACAACGATGCCAGAAACATACAATTGAACCAAACAGTGCATATCACACCTGGCAGCGCTGCCAGTCCAGATGCCGAGCAAGAGACCCTAGTGGCATCGCTGCACAACAGGCAGCGCTGCCAGTAGAATACGTGAAGGTACATCGCGCGGCTCACATTCAGCCGCCAACAGCGCTGCCGCTACCGCTGTCTGTTGTCCGCGTACGGGTTATGTGGTTGTACATGATGGAACGCTTTGACACAGAAATACAAAACAGGCCTGCAATTTGGGACGCGTCGTGTGATGACTATTGCAATAAAGATATCAAGAAGAAATGCTGGGAAGAAGTGGTGGATAGTTTTGCAAACGAAGGCCTTGCAATCGCAGAGAAAAATGAACTTAGTAAGTATCTTATGTTTAGGTTTGTAATTAGTTAAATAGCAGTAGGTAGGTGTAACTGTTTTAAGGCAATGGTTGTGAGAATAACGTAAAAACAACACCAACGCGTAAGCTTATTGAACATAATATAACTGAGTACCGGTGACTACATATCTTTCATTGGTGAGTAAGAACCAAATTCTATGCTATGTACCCGTCACGAATTTATTGCATTTCATGGTACTAGTTGTGGAAACACATAACGCATCATAGCATTTATCATAATACAAATAAAATTGTATAACAAATTCTGGTTACAATTATATTAGTTACATAAATGTTTCGTAAAACGAACGTTATTACAATTATTGCAATGTATAGTTACACGTAGACATCATAACATGTGTAATGTAGTTGTGTAGAAGACAAAAACTACAAAATTAATTGTAATACTAAAACAATCTTTAATAAACATAGAATTGGTTGACACACTGCTACCACTCACAGTTCTGTACAATAATACCTTTCTTTCTGTAACAACATGTTTACACGGCAACAATGGGAAAACCATGGCGTGTTACTGAATTTGGCTATTTAATTTACAATAACAATGTATAATGTACGTAATTATCTTGCCAAGTAAGTAGATCATCATTGACGAAATACTTTGCGAACTGATCCCTGTTAGAAAGAGCCGATCTTCCACCCCTAGCTGAACTTATATTACTCTACATAATATCCTCGAATCCTGGTAATGTTAATGTATCCTCATACTTGTACCCATCTCTTTCTCGTACGTAATTATGTGACACACAGCATGCGTGAACAATATCTACAGCAAATTCTATTTTGACGTTCAAGGGTCGGTGAAATACTCTCCATTTATTGGACAGAATGCCAAAGGTACATTCTATGTAACTTCGCGCTCTCGATAATCTGTAGTTGAAGACTTTCTTCTCATAGCTAAGATTGTTCCCTCCATAAGGACGCAATAAATGTTCATGCATCCCAAAAGCCTCATCCCCTAACAAAACATAAGGTAAAACAACAGAGGGGTTCTTCGTCAGTGGCGAAGGATCATGTGTATCAAACGAATTACTCAAAATGTTTTTACAGAATGTGGTATCCTTGAAAATTGCGGAATCACAGGAAAATTAGCAAGCCTTTCGAATTCATTTGCAATACATTCCCAGTCTTCGTTTGTGTTTGGCATATTAATGCATACGTCTTTCAGCTTACTCCACAACACTGCACATACTTCACGAACGAAAGTCGTTATTGTTGAATGTCCTAGACGGTAACCGTAATGAAGATCCTTGAATGACGATCCACTTGCGAGGTACCTGGAAACATAAAATGTCAGTGTTTATTTGTTGTACGTAAAATTGTCTTAGTTATAAATATTTACTTTCACAGAGACATTGATGATGTCACGAAAAATATGTTCAATGTGCCAAAATATGTCACATGAATTACTTTTAGGTTTTAATGTATGCTTCGATGTTAGTAAAAGTAATGTATATTTGTCTGTTCTAGGTTTTACATTGCAAAAACGTTGGAAAAACTTGAGAGGTTCTTTTGTCAGGGAGCTGCAGAGACAAAAGAAAACAAAATCAGGATCGCAAGGTGGTGTGAGAAAAAGTTAATATATATATATTTTAACCAACTTCAATTTCTGCACAAAGTCGTCGCAGTAAGACCAAATAATGAAGAAGCTGTTGCACATGACCCATACGAGCCTATTGACGAAGGGGAATTAGCAAATGCGAATGGTTCTCAACGTCAGCAGTGTGGAAGTGGGAAAACAAGAAAACGTAAATCTCGGGATGGGGAAGATCCGCTTACTGATATTTTACAAAACGCTATTACAGCCAGGGAATCACGCGACAGAGAAGTAGAGGGAGATGAAGATAGAATGTTTCTTCTCTCCCTACTTCAACCCCTGAAATCTGTACCTGCGGACAGGGAAATGTCAGTGAAAATTCAGCTGATGAGCGTGCACAATGAAGCCCAACGATACCATCCGCCAAGATTTCCACTACCTGTTGCACAGTGGGAACACCGTTCAGCCAGAGAGGTGTCCTACTCTCTACCTATCTTCCATCCTCACCATGCTCAGCCTAGCAGTGAAGCTCACTCAAGTGTCTCAGTATGGTCCCAGGATGATCGTGCCAGAAAAGAAGCTACGCACGACCGTACGATTGAACATTGGAATGTTTTATCTCCACGCTCAACAGAAACAGGCAGTAGTTCCGAATATTCAGAAGTAATGGAATTTTTCAACTGACATTTTAGTGTGTTTATTGACGCCTTTCAATATTACTGATGAAAACGATTATAGTTTTTTTTAATAATGCGAATGCATACATACAAAATGCCGTATGTTAATCATATATTGTCAAGGTCATGTTAATTGTTTTTTATTAGTTACACGTATATTATTTGAGGCGCACAACGTTTACAGAAATTACACATAACAGTACATACTAATACAAATAATGCATTTATGGGCTACGTTATTTATTTAATGCCTAGGACATATCAACAAAGAGGGGGGGGGGCGATGAATAACTTCCTCGCTTCCTGGCAGTTACTTCCCCCCCCCCCTTGTACGGTGTACATTTCAATTATGCTTTTAGTTGTCTTACCTTAGCGTGACAAACAACTTCTGTTCTGGTGCTATGGCTTCTCTTAACACAGTATTTCTTCTTGCAAGATCATTCTTGCAGATGTCCAACAACTCATCAAACGATGGCACAGACATTCTGACATAGTTGAAGAATTTTTCTTCGTATTTGCGTAAATCACAGTATAAAGTTACAAATAAGCCATATGTACTACGATCACGAACAAAAGGGTGCAACCACAAACGTCCTTTTCTTCTTTTCTTTTTATTTAAACGACGACGAATACAAACAATGAGTGTTAACATTCCGACATCCATGCTTATACTGTCTGGAGGTTAGCATCACAGCTGGCATCTTATTGGCAGACTGAATCGATGCCAGCAGCGATGCCGGCAGAGCTGCTGTGGCATCCCAGTGTGAACCGGTCATTCCTGTCTTGACCAGTTAACCCTACAGTTTACCGACGCTGTCCAACCCGCCGCCAGTACCGGAGATGTCGAACTATACCATGGCCAACCCCCACCAACTCGTCACCCTCTGTGTTCTCGCCGCTACGCTACATTCTAGCCAGTCACCCACCAACAATCTACGAACCATCGAACAAAGAAGATGAAATTTTTCAAAGCTACTTCTACTACGACTTCTTCTTATCACTTCTCCTTATTTCCTATATAGAACATTTAGTTTCACTCGCCGCCACCTGTCATGCGTTTCGCCTGACATACAGGGCGGACTTCTTAACACTGTACCAATCTTCTTCTGCAATGTTTCTACATCCACCGTCTCACCCGACGAGAAAGGGACTTCTCGTCCAACGTTATTTTGCGGACGATGTTACGGTGTCGTAATCCCGTGACGTCGGTAGCGTCGCGGAAGAGTAGGAGGACGAAAGCACAACCCCGCGGCGTCGGTGGCGTCGCAGAAAGGCAGTAAGTGGGTGCTGGATAATCAACAAGTCAACAAAAAGAGGCGGGTTGCGGCAACAGTGGTATCCCAGGAATCCGATGACTTGAGGAGTTAAGTGGGTCTTAACACTTACTCAACACACTTGCAAACTCCTGGATTCAGCAGGGATTGCTCCGCCTCTGGGCATAGCTCGGAGCCAATCAGAGGGGAGGGTTTTGACGGCTTGGTGGGGGTACGAAAAATGGTGTAGACATCGAGCTAGCTACTGAGAAGACTTGGAGAAGAGAGTCGGGCGAGTGAGTCTTCTGCTCCGGCAGCGACCGCACAAGGGACTCTGGGTTCGAGACTGGATGCGACCCTCTGGCTAGAGCTCTACCTTCAATGGCGGCACAAGCGGTGAGTCTCCTGTTGGTTTAGGGAAGAAGAGCGATCCTTTACCTATCTCCTGTCTCGCCTTACCCTAACCCTTCAACTCGCCTCTATTTCTGTATTAGTGTTATTTCTTGTATCTTCTATTCTAATAAACTCTGTTACCTTTCATCTCTAGCTCACTTATCTTTCCCTTCCCGGCTAAACTTTGTGACAGTACGATGGAATCGTGCCAAGCGATGTCATTGGTTGAGTGGTTTTCTTGGGTTACTCCCACTTCCCTTCCCCTTTAAGTGATCTTAGGGGTAGAGTTGTATCGAGCTGTTTACTATATTCAGAACTAGAGTTGTACTAGCTTTCTAAACATACTAAATTGTTTGACGAATAATGAAAATGTAGTGCAGAGGTTGAAGTACAAAGCATGAGTGCTGAACTTTGCTCACGGAATAGGATCTAAATTATTACTGATAAGTGTGCATACGAAAATGACTATTTTTATTACTATATGGGGTAGATCTACCTGGTCTTTGCTTGTTTTGTTTATATTTACATTTATACCATAAGGTTAGTTCAGGTTGAACTTGCCTCGGCATAATTAAGATAGGAATGTATTAATTAAATGTTTCATAAAGAAGTCTAGTATTGAGTACTTAAACTGAAGTAAAATTGTGAATACAGATCTATGTATTGGACATGAATCCAGGTATGAACTCAAAAGTTGATGAATTCACAAGTTGTTGAACACATGTATGAATCCAGACATGTTTCTATAAGTTAGTAAATCCATAAGCTGGTGTATCAATTAGTTAGTGAATACAGATTCACTACGAAGTCACGAAGATTCGCGAATATGTCACGAGGAAGTCTCGACAGAGACCGTATGTTGGATTGTGTGTGTGCATGTGTGCATTAAGGAGGCATTCATGTAAAAAGAAATTATTTAATTTATTGGGATTTACGACTTTCCGGCAGCGAGATAGTTAGAGTCGATCATGACCGGGCAGTCACAGGAGCTTGGAAAAGAATCAACTATTGTCTATGTCAATGATTCATTCCAAAATTAACTTCAAACAATTACATTGGTGAAAAACCGAAATCGTGATGTACTGAGCTGGGAATCGAGCCTGGTCACTCACGAACACAAGTCCAGCGCATAATCATTGCAGCAATTCGGCAGATATAAGTTGAAAAAAAAATGTATGAGGTATAGCTGGGGCAGAACATATATTGCAATGTGGATAATTTTTTAAAGGTGAGTATATAAATATGAGAAGCGAGACTGGAACGTATATGTTACTATGAAGGTAAAGATTCGGGCGTAAAACTGAAGTGATTTAGCCGGTGTCACTATACGTTATTAAAGAGATAATGTTTACAGTATGGCTAGCATGACTGGCTGATATAGCACATGAGGGGGCAGAGAAGCAAATGTGCGTTACGGAATACACTGCTGAACATACCTTGTTTCGTACCGATCCTATACGCAAGTTACTTAACCGAGGTGCGGTGATTTTCGACGTAATTCTACGACTTCAAGCTATGAGACTGAATGCAAAGGCTTGTGAAAAATCTGTAATAAATCATTGTGGAACTCTCTGTTATATTTGTTACATCTACGTATTTTATTTCAAGGAAAAGTTGTGCCGAAAGTATATTTGTAGACCTGATTTAAGGGGACGGAAATGTTAAGTTCCAATGCTCGTGATGGTTTTTAGAAAATCATCATATACATATCCGAAAATTATTTTCGTATAATGGGAACATGCTTACATAGAAGTGCAGGCAAAATACTTATTTATTACCTAATGCAAAGTAATTTAACGATTAGGCTAGGCGAGACCATGACTACCGACCCGCACATTCATGGCTTATAAAGGGGAAGGGGGAATTAATTCGGTCAGCAGTGTCATGGGGTCAAGTGTCACTTCGCATGCTCCTCGAGAGTGCAGGTTAAACATTGTGTTTAAACTTTGCTTACCGACGCAGTCACACTCTCACCTTTGTGAAGTCGGGAAGAAGGGAAAGGTCAGCAGTATCTAGGTGTTGGATGCTACTTTGTGGTCTTTATACGTGAGCAGAGATTACGCATTTAGACTGGGAAAAATAACGCCACTCTCCTACACGAAACATAATTTTCTAAGTTGCGAGTTGTGTTACAACACTTTAATATTTAAAATCCTTTTGTCACTGGACTGTCATTGCAGCTTTTTCACCTATGAATTAACAGCTACTTATTTATACAATCAGTGATAAAAGTTAACTTGTAATTGTTAATTAACACACACATTCATGTTCATATATACATGTATTTATATATGATATTACATTCAAATTAAAAGCTATCACGTCTCAGCCGATTAAAATAATATAGTATATATTTGTAATGTTTTTCCTATTTTTTAAATTTAGTAAAATATAGACTTTAATAGATAAGGTTATGTTTAGAGAATTATTGGTTATTTTTAACTGGTGAGTATATATTGAATTATTCAATGAGTTTCAACCAATATTGAATACGGTCACTGCATACTACACTCGTGATTTTGTGTGAAATAAAATCTACTCAAACTATAACTTCAAAAATGAAGTGTTTTGGTGCTTTAGTTATAGTGAGTTTAATGGGGGAGAAGCCAGTGTATAAGAATATGATTTAAAGCATATCAAAGGAAAGTAAATAAGTTTATTGATACGTACTTAGTATTATATTAAATTATCCGTAATTTTTTTTAAAATCAATATGATTGTTACCTGCGTGGAGTATGAGAGACGATAAAGCAATAAATAAATATTTATCTTCGTAAGTCTTATAAGCACAAGTATTACAAAACCAAATATCTACTGTATGCAGTGTTAACTACGGACATGTAGGGTAACTATGGGACACTTTCATTTTCATAATTGCCAACGGTGAGTTAATATTAATTAAATGTCATATCAATATTTGTTGTTTGGAATGTGTCGTTGGTAAATTTCTTTGTTCAGGGCTACCATATACACGAACAATTATTTTCTGTAACGTCCCAAAGTCACCCGATGTGTCCGAAATCAACCCAGCTAACGACAATGAAAAAAACAAAACCAACAGCCCATATAATACGCATTAAATTGAAGTAGATGATGCGTGAAGAAAGAAGTGTTACTCGTGTAATGATACGAAGAAGTTCAATTATGCTTACTAAAATATTAAGACAAGTATAGTGAGATGTATAGCTAAAATATATCGGATTATCAAAATTCAGTCAATGTTACATGCCTGAGTGTTCATGATAGAATTAACACCATTCGATAAATTGTAAAACTGTGTGGTAATGTAACCATACGTGTTATGGTAAAAAATGTAATAAACACAATGAAATATTAACAAACGAAATTAATAAAAACGTTACTGTAATTAAGGCCTCGCTTTTTAGTTTTGCAGTGGTTTAGAAAATTTTTTTTACACAAATTAATACATATATCTCAAATTCTTTCTTAGAGTTTCAACAGTTATAAATCATAATTTTTATGTTAATTTTTATGTTGCAATACACCAAACTGATTATTAGATTTTGCCCCCGAAATATCACGTATTTTGTTGTCAAAATAAGCCGAAATGAAGCAAAATAATTTTTGTTAGCAAACGGCACATTATTTTAAAATAATACCCTGACTAAAGTGTGTATGGTGTGAATGTACTGTTGCCACCAAACGATGTAAAGGCTGGCCAACCTAGTTCCAGTTTTCCCCCACGCGCTCTGGCCACCCTGTTCTGGCTTGCCACGTCACACTTCCCGTCAAAAGATAAACCGCTGAATAGCTTGCTACGCATTCTGAAAACATTTACAACCTCAGTTACAACGAAAATAACGCTGAAAGTACATACACATTCAATGTGTTTTTCAGTAACCTCTGTAGCATTTCGAAGACCCTGGCTTACGGTACCCGGAATTCTGGGTTTTGTGTTAATTCTAAAGCATAAGTGTGCCTGTCATGATAATGGTTTGTACAACTCGACGAAAAATTTTATTCCGCTGCAAGGAATCCTGCTGTCGACGAGAAACCAAGATAAAACTACATTTATCATACAAATAAATAAATTTTTGAATGAAAAAAGTACATAAATCTCTGTAAATGCAAAATTAGTGATATGTTTACTTGAATGTGATTTCGCGGTGCTGTAGTGGTCTGAACACTCATTTCCCACTTTGCGGTCCGGGTTCGATTCACTGCAGAATCGCTATCGAAATTTTTATTTCGAAAACGTGGCGGATGTTGGTTAAGGCCGGCGAGTTTTATTGGCGTACAACTGTTTACGCCAGTGTCGTATTCTGTAGTTTATTCATACCTCACATCGCAGTCACAAGCTCTCAAGGCCACAGTATTTGGCGTTTACCCAGATCTCTCCACTCGTTTAAGATTAATACATACAAAATATACATATAATACACATAAAGTACAGCTATCAAACATATCATCAACATCAATACTTAAAAAAGTAGATTATCTATATTCATCACCTACCAATAACATTATATATAAGCAGTTGTCTTGAAAAAAACCTTAATCTTAATGTTACAAAATTAATGTTATAAAGTCCCGAGGAAAGTACAAGACAAAAGCTTATAAATGCTGACGCAGACTAAAATACATCGCACCGTAACTTCGTATGTGAAGTTCGTTACAAGAATATTTTCAAGAAACATCTCATAATTTTTGGAGAAATAAGTAGGTGCGGATTATCAGTACTTATGTAAGTAAACTGGAATCAGTTCTCGCTTACAAATAAAGTTGATGCAGAACAGTCCTAAAAACTGATATTCATAATGCTTTCAATATTTTCTGTTGAATGTCAAGAAAATAAACTGAATTTAAAGATACCGACGGAATAAACATATAAGTTAATTAAGAATTTATTGTATCATTCTTAAGATTTTTTGTCTAATTACTTTAATTACAATTTCGATAATGTGTTTAAAAGCATAACAAACTTTAACAGAAATAACACAAAAAAAAAAACTTGACCATCTCCTAAATGTTTATGAAGTAATTTGCGCTAATAAAGTGGAAATTGTTCAGTTATTGTCACTATTAATATATGTGTTATTAATATGCTATTAAAATTGTAATATAGAAAGGGAAATACGCATCGTAATTAAATTTTTCTAATTTAGAATTAGTACTTATTATAAACATTTTGCAATGTTTCTACATGTTCAATAAAGTGGGTAGCTAAACGAAACATGCTTAATAATATTGTATTTAAGATGTTTATATTGTTCTGTACTTATTATTTTAACTAAGCGCAATTTCTTGACTGTATACAATCGGTAAAATAATTCGGAAACAAGCATAACATTGAAATTAATGTTGTTATGTGGATCTGTTAGTGTATGGATGAACACAGTGGTCCCCAGTTTAGGGCGATGACCGATGCCTGCTTGAATGTAACTGTATTTTATACATGTTCTAAGATTGCATATATTTTAAGGTACTACTTTTATACCAGTCATGATGTTGTATGAGATATGTTACTGATTGCCGGTAACGTTTGTCCTTGGAACGGCTTTAAAAAACTGGAAAGCGTAGGCTGTGATTGTTGGCAACAATTTGAAAATTTGAGTGAGATATGTTGTAAAATTAGAATTTTTAATACAATAATAAAAATACAGCAATACAACAATACTGATTATTTCTCTTTACTTGATGTAATTATTTTTTATCGCCTTCGCCGCGCGCTACTTGCTATTGCTCACAGTTCTGTCAATATTGTAGAGCAAAAGAGGACCAATATGTTTTAAATGGCTCGCAGCGCAGCGTGAAGTCCCTAGCCCCCCCCCCCCCACGCAAAAGGGTTTCCTCACTCACGCGCTGGGAGACCTCACCAATTCTGGAGACTACAGTACACAGTCTCAAATTTTTTCAAAGGATTTGGTTATAGAATATTCGAGTTATTTGCATTTGTATGAAATAAATGAAAGATCACGGCCTTAAATAACAGAGTTAATTGAAAAAAAGTTACTTGTGTAAAGTTGTGTGGTAGTTAGACATGTAACCCAGAGCCAATAAAAGGGACGATAAATATTTTTAAGTTTATTTTTAAGTAAATATGTTTAAGATTATTTAATAGTAATTGTGACATTATTGAAAATTATTACTAAATATAGCTGTGTAGAAAAAAAACTTAAAACTTAAAAACAGGGTTTTCGATAGTAAATTAAACTTGAAGTGTGTTAATAAATACATTATTAACAATACTGAATGATATTAAATTAATTAAATAAATATCATATTATATTGTCTGATTTATAAATGATTGCTCTCTTACTGCCTCCTCAGTGATACAGTGAGACCTAACCTAGGCATCTTCAAGTCGCTTTAAGGATGGTAATCGACTCACAATTCTCGCATTCGTCTAACCACTCAGATGATGAGGCTTGAATACTAGTCCTCGGAGCTACATAGCCGTTTTAAGGATGTAGCTTCACTCCTATTATGTTGTGACTTTTAGTCAGAGTATGAGAGCGCTGTGGGCCTAAGCCATAACGATTATTAGTGTATGTATTTAAATTAACTGTTCAAAACACAATAATATTAAAAATTGAAATATATTTTTAATTTAATAATTTCGACTGATTTTTATATTAGGAAGAGGTTAAAGGAGGAGGGAACTTAGGTTATAAACTTTAAACAAAATGTTGAATTATTATCTATTAATTAAAAATAATCTTATATGTTAATAACTAAAATTTGTAAATATCTTATTGATTTGAATGCTTTATTTTGATTATTTGTATTTGTCCTCAGTCTGACCAATGTTGATCTTGATCATCTGCCCACTTAAATTTTAGCAGAAGAAAAATTACTAATTCCAATATTTAAAGTAACTAATCGTTTCCAATACCACTTGAGATAAAAAAAATTGCTTTCTATTTACTGGAAATATTAAGTCTTTAAGTTGCCTCGGTAGCTGAGTGGTTTAAGGCCTACAGTTTTGTGACACAACGTACGGCGGTTCAGAGATCCGCTCCACCAAATAATTTTTTTAACAGCACACTTCACTTCCAAATTACGACTATAAAGGCGATAAATTCACGTAGGCTGCATGGCACATGTCTCATACACACAGTATGATAATAGCGCTGCCTAGAGGGCGAAACGTAACTTAAAAATCGATTAGTCAATCTAGTACAGCATTCCTGGTGGCCAACTCGAGAAACAGTATCAATACGATGGCTGAACTGAGTGTTGCAGATGGTACCCGAGCCTGCTCGAGGCGTCGTACCAAGATGGCGGCCGAAGATTGCTAAATGTACCCGAGTATGGCCGAAATACCAGTACCGAATGGCGTCCGTGTGCAACCATGGGCCCAATTAAAATAGGGTGGCTTCCAAATGACGAAAACAAATGACAGCCGTACAATAGTAGGATAATAATATAATGGACTAACACAATATAGTGGATAAATGCTAAGGTTAAAGGTCAAGGACAAATGTAAATTTTCAGGTTCAAAGTCAAAGGTAAACTTCGATGGTTAAAATGCAAGATCCAAATTACAAATGTCAATTTTCAAGGGTAAATTACAACAGTAAACTTTCAAGAGTAAAATTACAAATCTGAAAAGTAAAAGTCAGAGGTCTAGGTTAACTATCAGTACCAAAGGTCAAGGTCAAACCAATATATCCGCCATGACGTCATCGAAGACAGGGGTGACTCCACACTTAGCAGTGCCTCCACCCTTCGGCTTCTTGCGCCAAAGTCGGCATATTGATACTACTGCAATCTGAAGAGTTTATGTAAAATACTGGTTACTTTTTAACTGTCTTGAAACTTCTAAGTGCTCTCTGTTAATGTTTGAACATGTACACAATATTTAACGAGAAAATTCCTTCGCACAAAATACCTACTTCATGTAAAACCATATTAATAAATTCCAAGGTTATAAAAATATTAGTTAAATTTTATCTTTGCATTGTATTACCAGTTGCTGAGTTCTCGGATTGTGTTGCTTCGCGCACTCTGGGGTCATACATCCTACTACAAAATTCCGGGTTTTCCGTGCGTACCGTGGTGCCTTCTTCTGAAAACAAACAAAATAATGTGTTAAGTGTACATACTTGCATTTTATGCCACAGAAATCGTGAAACACGACACTTTCAATGACAAAAAAAATGGATATTTCACCTGGAAAATGTTAAGTCTATCGTTGCATTACTGTCAAGTTTCTAGCAACCCTCACTAACTGTATCTTAAGACGTTCCATTTGTATGTGTTTTGTACCAGCACTGAGGAGTCCAGCACGTTAGCCACGCAAGGACTTAGACCGGGTTTATAAACTACGCAACAACGCAAGAACGCTAGAAACTGAACGCATCAAATCTTTCAGTAGTTTATAAATATGGCAAGCGACACGATTAAACCAACACTACCTTCAAATTTTCGGAGAGGCAAAAGAAATTTTCTCTCTGTATATTTGAATCGGTCATTTAAGAAAGGGCATTAGTCCTAAAGTAGCGAAAACCTGATTATAGCATAGAACGAATCCTTAGATCATAATACACCACTTCTGCAAAGAAAGGGCACATGTCACACTTCTAAGTATCAGTAAGTGATGGCCATTATAAGAGAGATTCAGCAGGCAGTATTGAAAAGGCACTTGTCCATGGATATGTGCCCTTTCTAAAATGACTTGTGATTGAAATGAAGGTAAATAATGGTCAAAACGAGAGAGTGAATCGAACACACAATATTAAATATCCATGCTGCTACATCTGTTATGTCTATATCTATGCCTTAATAGTCAACAGCTGACAGTGAAAACAGTCACGACACTGTGCAATAATGGAAGCAACAAGTGAATGTCCAAGTCCAGCCAAAAAGAGAAAAAGAGGATTACGACACGAACAATCATATAAATGCAATACTATCAAAAAGGCAAAAGTTAAAGGGATGGAACACCAGAACTACAAAGGG